>JARBWK010000004.1:22808663-22848663 GCA_030556195.1 Anolis apletophallus | reverse complement strand
ACATTGGCGAAATAGTCTAAGTATGTCATATATTAAGAGAGAGGTCTATAAAAATTGTTCATCTGCCGACCCGGTCACTTTCAGTGGATTTTATTTATCTATCGAAGTGTTCCTTTGTCACGATGCAGGGTCTCGGCCCAGCCCCTTAATCACACACACAGAGATGGTAATCAGCTAACTATTTATTGAATAATAAAAACAGGTGAAAAGGTAAATTGTCCATAAAAAGTATCAAAAAGTTCAATCCAAAATAGGCAAAGAGTCCGTATGTAAAATCCAAAGGCAACCGTGGCAAGGCACCGCAAAACTATGCGGATCAAGGACTTGGTCCGTGGCAAAGAACAAGGCAAAGTTCATGAACAACTCCAAGAAACTACTTGGCAAGGCTCGAGCTGGCAACTTGGCTCCCTGGAACTCCGCCGCTTCACTCCTCTTAGAATAGAAGTGGCCAAGCTACTGAGGATCCGTTCCCACGGATCCTATACTTAATCCCCGTGACGGACCCCCTGACGCTCTAGGCTCCTGCACCAATCTGTGCTACGGGACCTCACGCCTCTCTGGCGCTCTAGGCTGCGGTGCCAATCCCTCCTGCTGGACTCAATGCTCCGTCTCCTATCAAAGCTCCGTCCTTGCCTCCCAGCACCTGGGTCGCTATCTTCATGAGAGCTGAACTCCCTTTCAGCTTCCATGGGCTCATCCTCCACTGTTTCCCTGATTCTCTCCTGCGACCGAAACCACCTGGTTTCTCATAATTATCAGAATCATCACTCTCAGGGTCAGTCTGATCTTCCCAGCTAGCATAGCCGTCAGGCCATTCATCATCCCAGGCCAGGCTTTCTGTGGGAGAGGAAGGCCCAGCTAACTCATCAGCCCCTTCCTCCATGTCCTCATTAACTGCAGCTGGCCCTAATGCAAGTGGGATCCCCGGTGCTGCCCCCTGCCCCCCAGGCACGAAAGGGAACTGGGTTGCTACATTCTTCCCTCTTGTCCTAAGTTGTTGGTATTCCTGAGATTCGTTTAGATAAGAAAAGAAAAAAAGAGATAGTTCCTAATCATTCTTAAACATTCTTAATCTTTAACTATATCTATATTTGTACAACCTGCTTAATCAAATTTTAAATCTACCTTATGTTCTTTTTTATAGTACTCTCTTATTTTAGACCAGTCATTCTTCACAATCACTTCTTTTTCTCTGGATTTGATTGTTTCTGTAAGCCAGTGCATGTAGATTACAGCTAAAGTTTTAGTCAACCATTCTTCTTTTGTGGGTGACTTTCCCGATTTCCAATACCTCGTGCAAAGTATCTTAGTCGCCATGGGGGCTATAAAGATTTTTCTGTCCATTTTTTGTAAATGGTTTTTATGAGATCCATTATCCTTAAAAATAGATCTGGTTTTATTTCTATTTTAATTTTAAATAGTTTTTCTATTTCAATTTCTATTATTTTCCTTTCCTTTTTTTTTTTTGCTTTGGGACAGGTCCACCATATATGGAAAATGTACCTCTTTTTTCTTCACAGTTCCAACACTTTGGATTCAAGTTTTTATACATTTTGGACAGTTTTTCTGGCAGAAGATACCATCTATATATCATTTTTATCCAGTTTTCCTGGAATGAAGAGCCCAATATTTCTCTCATATTATTTTTCCAAATTTGCCTCCATGTTTCTTTACTGATTTTATATCCTATATTTCTCCATATATTCTCTATTTTGGGTGTTTTCCGTGTCCCACTTTAGCAATAACTTATACAATTTACGTATCAATTTGGAGTCTTCTCCCCATATAATTTCATCCAATTCATTTAAATGTTCTTCAAATCCAATCACTTCAGCTGATTTAAATTTCTCTTTTATTTGTAAGTAAGAAAACCAGCTCATTTTCTTTCCCTCTGATTCTAGTACATTTTTTTCCTTTAAAATATACTTTTGACCACTCCAGGATAAGAGATCTTTGTATGTCCACCAATGTCACCCTCTAGGCCCTGGACCAAGACCTCCCTTGATAAACCACACAGTCAGGTAAGGTACAACAGGTTTATCTATATATATATAAAAAGAGAGAGTCCGTTTTTGACGCTTATGCACAGACACACCATAACACCCAGACCCTCAAAACCCACCCCACGCATTTCCACGAACCAACACCAACAATCGTGGCACAAAAAAACCCCAAAACATACCCCCGAAGACCCTAAAACCGGCCCCCAAAACCCCATGGAAACCTATGGAGGCATCCGGAACCCAAAAAAACTACAAACAAAATGGCGCTAAAACCACTTCCTGTCCCGCAAATAACACTCCCCCGGAAGTTGTCCCTCACAAAAACCAAACCCGGCAGGAAACACATACCTCACACACTAACAGGAAGTTCATAGCCTTCTCACTCTCCTCCGCTGCTTCTCTTCCGCTCCCAGCAGAGGAGGGGAAGGGAGAGGGACCGTGCGAGGCCCCTTTCACAGGAGGAGGTGGAGGACGTGGGCCCGACCACAGCAACGTTCTCCAATGCAGCACTCCTCCCTGCGGTCGCTCTTCGGCCCACCCTGTGGCAGGGAAGTGACGAAGGGGAGCGATGACGGCGGCGCCATGGCCGTTCTTCCGCCCCCTTTGCACTCTCCTCCGCCGCCTCCGTGCTGCTCCCTGAAGAGGAGGACGAAAGGGGGCCCCGCACGATCTCTCTCCCTTCGCCCTTTTCTCCTGGGAGTGGAAGAGAGGCGGCAGAGGAAAGCGCACCCTTTCGACAGGGAAGGACGCAGAGGGAACGATACTGGCGGCGCCCTGGCTGCCTCTTCCACCCCCTTCTCGCTCTCCTCCACCGCCTCCCTTCCACTCCTAGAAGATGAGGGGGAAGGGAGAGAGATTGCGAGAGGCCCTTCGTCCTCCTCTTCAGGAAGCACCACGGAACCGGCGGAGGAGAGTGCAAAGAGCCCGGAAGAGCGGCCATGGCGCCGCCGCCATCGCTCCCCCTTCGTCACTTCCCTGCCACAGGGTGGGCCAAAGAGCGACCTTCAGGGAGGAGGGCTGTGGTTGGGCCCACGTCCTCCACCTCCTACGAAAGGGGCCCGCACGGTCTCTCTCCCTTCCCCTCCTCTTCTGGGAACGGAAGAGAGGCACCTGAGGACAGCGAGAAGGAGGCCAACAGGAACCAGAACAGATGGACAAGGAAGACACAGGCAAGCTAACAAAAAACACAAACACAAATGGATAAAAAACAACATACTGCACAAAAGAACACAAACCTACACAAATATACACATACAAAGACACACATACACTGTATATACATAAACATACACACACACAAACATTACCACAAACACACATACATATATATACACACACACAAATATATACACACACAAAACAACAAACACAAATTTACACACATACACATATATACACAAACCCATACATTCACACCCAAACCCACAGACACACAAACACCCCCACATATACACAGACACAAAAAAACACGCACACAAATATTAAACACACATACAGCCATACCTACACACAAGCATGCACATATATACACACACACAACACACACATCATTTCAAACCCTTACATACTTTTCCACATCTACTACATAGGGCACAGCAACGCGTGCCGGGATCAGCTAGTCACTCATAAAAACACTGAAAAACACAGCAAAATGAACTTAAAAAGCCAAAAAAAGCAAAAAGATGCTACAGCGCATGTGCAAAAACGACTCCCCTCTGGCAAACGAAACACACAATAGCATATATCCACATTCTCTTCTGATCTACAGTTCCCAGCATCCCCTAGACCAGGCCTTTCAGGAGAAGAGGATGATCCAAATGCACAGCTTCCAAGCTGCAAGCTTTCTTCTCATTGGATTTCTTTGAGAGCATCCTAATCCCTGCATATTTCCAATTTCCTATTCCTGGACTGCAACTCCCAGCAATCCTCCAGATAGATAAGATAGATAGATTAGATAGACAGACAGATCTATAAGGAGGACTACTGGGAGTGGCAATCCAAGAATAGATAGAGAAGGAAGAAAGGGGAGAAAGGAAAGAAAGGAAATAAAAGGTGGGGGTGGAAGGGAAGAAGAAAGAAAAAGGAAGGGAATGAAGGAAAGGAGGGGGGAAGAAAGAAGAGAAAGGGAGAGAGAAGGTTGGCCACAGCAACACATGGCAGGTACAGCTAGTTTAGAAGAAATGTAAAGGAAAGAGGTTGAAAGCAATCTTATAGTGCTTTCAATAGCAGCAATTCTCAGGAGCCAAGCAATGAGTAAATAGTCCCGGATCAATCAGGGTTCAGCTGAAGGCAATCAGCAACAAAGCAGGGTTCAATACAAGGAAAGTCTTTTCAGGAGCAAACAGGAACGTAGCAAGGAAAGAAGGCTTTACCCAAGCGAGCTAGATCCAACAGCCAAGAAGCTGGCAGGCAATGTCCTTAGGTAGGCCCAGTGGCCTCTTTCAGAGATCCATCATCCTAGATGTGGTGTTGGCACGAGATACAGCTCCGGGCCAACACCAAACGGTTATACTGTCCAAACCCTTTGATCTTAGCCACGTAACTTTGCGTCAAGTGTCAAAGTAGGCATGATGGATGGTAGCTGTTGTTTTAACTACCTCAGCTCCTCAAGAATGTAAACCCAATTAGTGCTACCAGCTGCAGAAAGGAGTTAGGCCTTTCTCAGTCCCGGGCCTCTCCGCTTATCATCAGGGATAGCTTTGGTAACCTTGACTGTTTCACCCTGCTCGCTTGGTACCAGGTTCTCATGAGAAAGGCAAGCAGGCCTGGAAGGAATCTTAAAGCCAAGATGGCTACAGTATTGTTTATGGGAGACTGAGGCTTGTGGGGCTTGGGGCCTGACAACCAAGTATTATTCTCTACTTGTCTTATTCTAAATGCCTCATTTGGTGAAATCCAAAGAGGAGGGTTTTTTTTGTATTTTTTATTTTTTTATTTCTTTCAAGTTTTCAGGAGCAAGTATCTTATGTATTGATTATTAAAGTTTGAATCTATCTTTAGTTTATCATAACATAAATATCCATGTAGGTCGAATTTTAAATCATGTCCCTCTAGGTTTAACAATAAATTATCCTCTAGCCTGATCCAATCTCTTATCCAAGTGATGGAGCTTACCTCGAAATATAATTTTAGGTTTGATAATCTTAGTCCCCCTCTCTCCTTCGAGTCTTGTATAGTCTTCATCTTTACCCTAGGTTTTTTTGCTCATTCCAAATGTATTTCAAAAGGTCTTTCATCCAGAGTTTAAAATATCTTTCATTCCTGATTATTGGGAGAGTCATGAATAGAAAGTTGATTTTGGGTAGAATAGTCATCTTAACTGATGCTATCCTTCCTAAAAAGCATAGATTTAACTTCGTACATTTCCTTAGATTTTTTGTAATCTCCTTCCATTTTTCTATATAGTTATATTTAAATAATTTAACCTTATTAGAAATCTTTACATCATATTTATCCTGGAAAATCTTTTTTCTCTTCTTAGATAAATTATTTACCAGAATTTGTGTTTTACCCTTATTTATTTTGAAACCTGCTATCTCCCCAAATTTCTCAACTTTATCTAGGCAATTCCCTAAAGTTTCAATCGGATTTTCTTTTTTTTAAAAAAAAGATTCTTTATTTGTTTTTTACAATTAAAACCACGTCGTCAGCAAATGCTTTCACTTTTATTTTTTCTCTTTTGATTTGTTATCCTTTCAATTCATCATCTTTCCTTATATTATTTAATATTTCCAGCATAAATATGAATAGTAAAGGAGAAAGGGAGCAGCCTTGTCTTACCCCCTTTTGGATGTCAATCTTTTCACTCACTTTTTGGTTTATTATTACTCTCACTGATTGTTCTTCATATAGACTCAGCCATTTGTGTTTGTTCTTCATATAATGCATAGACTACATTTCTCATCTGAAAACCTATATCAATTTCGTTTAACAATTTTTTAAATAATCCCAATTAATTTTATCAAAAGCTTTTTCAGCATCTAAAAATATTAAAGCCAATTATTTATTATTATTATTTTCATAATATTCTATAATGTTGACTATGGTTCTAATGTTTGTTTTCAATTGTCTTTTTGGAAGGAAGCCATCCTGGTCTTCCTTAATCCACTTTTTTTAAAAAAAAAACTTAAATCTGTCTGCCAAGATTGATAAAGAGATAGATCACAGATTAGCAAAGGCATTTGGAAGGCTTCACAAAGAGTCTGGAGTAACGAACACCTGAGGCAAAGCACCAAAATCAGTGTGTACAGAGCTATCATACTGTCTATTCTCCTATATGGGTCTGAAACATGGGTTACCTATCCCCAGCACCTACGACTCCTCGAACGCTTTCATCAGCGCTGTCTTCGCTCAATCCTAGATATTTACTGGACTATGTGACAAATATTGCTGTCCATGAGCAAGCAGGGATCACCAGCATTGAGGCCATGCTATTGAAAACACAGCTGTGCTGGGCAGGGCACGTCTCTAGGGTGGAGGACCACTGCCTCCCAAAGATACTACTCTGTGGTGAACTCGCCATGGGTCACCGCAAGAGAGGTGCCCCCAAAAAGAGATATAAATACATTTTAGTCATCAGCGCACTTGTAAAAAGCGTGGGATGTCCTTCCTCAGAATCTTCGTTCACGAAGTAATGCCAGAGATCACATATAACAAAAAGCTCATGTGAACATCTTGATATTGTCATATGTGATCTGATCCTTGAGTGCAAGTTCCTAAATTCAACCTTACAAAATACATCTTACAGCCCAATGAAAAATCTGCTTAGAATTATTTCCTTGACAATTCCTGTGTGATGCTCCTGTATGATGAATTATACTGTTGATTTTGTTTTCATGTAAATTGCACATTATGTGCCTCTAGTATCTAAAATCTAGTAAAATGAAATAACATGTCAGACCGCATGGGGAAAGTCAGCTGGAAGGTGCCATGAAATGACTGAGGGCATATAAAGGGAAGAAAGGGCATATTACTGCTGACTGATACAGAGTAATTAAAATTAGATTTGGTTGCATACATTAAGGTAGCTGTAATGACTTAGGATTTGTTCAGGCAATGCAGCAGATGACTCACTCTTCCTTGCCTGAAACCTTTACTTTCTTTGTGTGACAGGATGAAAAACTGCCTGTTTTCCAAGCTTTTCATATATTGCTGTTTCAAACAAGACACAGTGGCGTATTAGGAAAAATGCATAAGTAGCATACTCCTGTTTCTAATGAGCGTGTACTGATTTTCGAAAAGTTACAAAGACTTCTAAAAAACCTCTGTGTTACTTGTGGGCAGATGCATACTTAGACCTGCTGAAATGTGCCAAAAATGACTGAAGTCGGGTTTTTTGCATGTTGCTTTTGTGACTTGAGAAAACAACTGGCAATTTGAAAATTCTATTATATGGGTGTCTGTAAAGGAATGTTGTTATAACAAGTCTACTCTGATTCAGATGGAGAAACTTCACAATTTATTTGAGTCAGTTTCATATGATGTATCAAGTTAAGCTTTTTAGAGCTTAAAAACTGGAAGGTCATCATAAAGACTGAGTTAAGATTGCCGTGAGTATTCTGTGTCAGTTCCATTTGCTATTTATGTGTTTGTGATTTAAAGACATACACTTTTGAGTCTTTGTTATTTAAAGGACTACCTATACCCATATGTACCTATACCTTGATAATAAAAGCAGTCTTGGCAGCCTTGCTCTCTGACTTGTCTTTAAGAGATATGTTAGTGACTATTACGTGCAGAGTCTTTTTGTGGTGGTTTCTGAAAAGTGGAATTAAATGATTACATGATTCCATCTTTGGTTTTCTTGAAATGGATGTCCAAACATGTTTATTGAAAATGTTGCCAAGCTTCTTTACTGGAGATTTCCCTGTTCAGTATTTCACATCCTACTATTTTTTATTTTCTTTCCAAATGTCTTACTTTAAGAATTACTCTGTTATATATTTTGTGTGGGTGGATTCCATTCTCTCTCCTTCCTTCACAAGCATTTGCTATAAGTAGCCCCAAGAAGAATCTCTCAAAAATGTGGCATATATAAGCCTATCAAACGAAATTCTTGGCTTTTTCTTTGGAAATGAAGATTCAGAGAAAGTCTCCTTGGGTGATGTTGTTTTCAAGTTGCGATTCTATCTGCATTGTCGTTTCTCTTCAAGACTCATTCGGTGTGACTTCTCAAAAGAGGCCGCAGCATTGTGGATAGTGCATCTCCATGCCTCCCGAAGTGAGGCCAGGGTGGACCATTGTTGGTGATCAATCTGGCTGAGCCTGAGATGTTGTTTCAGGGAGGCCTTATATCTCTTTTTTTTGGTGCGCCTCTCTTGTGCTGACCTGTGGCGAGTTCACCATAGAGTAGTATCTTTGGGAGGTGGAGGTCCTCCATCCTAGAGACATACCCTGCCCAGCGCAGCTGTGTTTTCAATAGCATGGTCTCAATGCTGATGATACCTGCTTGCTCAAGGACAGCAACATTCGTCACATAATCAGTCCAGTGTAAATTTAGAATTGTGTGAAGAATTGTGAAAGCGTTCAAGGAGTCGTAGGTGTTGACGATAGGTGACCCATGTTTCAGACCCATATAAGAGAATACACAGTACGATAGCTCTGTACACACTGATTTTTGTTTGTGTTTGTTACTCCAGACTTTTTTGTGAGGCCTTCCGAAAGCACTATATGCCTTGCTAATCTGTGATCTATCTCTTTATCAATTTTGGCATCTGAAGAGATGGTGCTTCCCAGGTAGGTGAACTGTTGAACGGACTTAAGCACAGATTTGCCTATGTTGACAAGGGGATGATGGTGTTCTTCCTGTGGTTCACTAAGAGCAGCAATGTCAATATTAAGTTGTGATAGTTCATGGGCTATTAGAGCAGAACGACGTTCAGGATGTCCACTATCTGCAGAATCTTGCATGGTTCTGATGTTCCAGCATGCAAGTGTCAGTCTATTTGCACCTTTGCAGGCAGGTGTGTGCGCCTTTGTTTCTTTGTCTTTGTTCAACCGCATCAGAAGATGCCCGTTGGCTGCAGCTAGCCAACCGGGTAGATGGGGATGAGCTTTCATTAGGCAACATTTTCTAGGCCTCTCTCCATATGGAACAAGCAGTGCTCTCCTTATAAAAGGCTGCTTGGTCGTTCAGGATGCTGCTGAACAAGGCTGTCATCTCCTGGGTCAGTCTCAAGCGACCAAAGTCCTGAACCGCCTTTTCGACGACGAGGAAATTGTGTTACAGCGGATAGGCAACAAAAATATAACAATAATCCCCCATAGGCTCAAAACTCAGTCTCTGATCGTGTGAATAATAAAACTCTCATTCAATTCAAATGGTAAGTATAAAACTTTGTATTGAATTGTATTTAATAATATCGAGCTAAGCATCAAAAACAACAGCCATCAGCTACCTTTCTTAACATACAACCTTTCCTCACAGATATCAAATCCCAACTGACAAATCCCAACTGTCACTTTCAACTTAAATTCCTCAAGGTTCCATTCAGCAGTCTTGAAACAGCGCCATCTGGTGTCAAACATGCCACACTGCAGGTCATCTCAAACTGCAAAAATACATCTTGTGTTGACTCATGAATTACTTTTCAAATGCAAGAATCTGACACCGCCTGCATGCAGGGTTGGGTCTACGGCTTCCAGTGCCTCTTTATACCTGCCATTTCGTCCCTTGCCTATCACTACAGGGATTTTTCAGAAGTTGGATGTGTTCTTTGAGCCTGTGCAATGGATTTTTCTGGTGGAGCGCAGCATGCACAGAACTGGCCTCACCCTTTAAACCAAAGGTTCATCTGCCGGGGTCTAGCAATCTTGGACGGTGGCAGCAAGGTCCTCAGGTCATAGGTTTGATTAGAGTTTCTTTCTCTTAGATGGTTCACCTTACAGGGTTAGACAAGCACCATCTGCTCAGGTTTGAATTTAGAGTTTTCCTTCTCTTAGAATGGTTGCCAAAAGGCTAGAGAGCCCATCCTTTCCATTGACACTCTTTGTCAGACCCTTCAGTTGTGACCTTTCTGGCATGGGACGCCCTATCAACTATTATGCCACCGCCAGCATAGCTCACAACTTCATTAGGGTACGCAAGACTCTCCCCCATGACAAGGGGGTGCCAATCGCTAATATATTATTAGTAAAGTGCAGGAGACAAGGTGGGACTGTCTTCCTGGCCCCTTCTCTTCACTCTGGTCTCAGAGTGCCAGTTGGGACATACATACATACATATACATATACATATACATATACATATATACATATACATATACACACACACACACACACACACACACATAAACAAATACATAACTCAATTCACTTCTGATACGATAAATAAAAATACACCCTGATCCCCAGGAATTAAGCCATTCACCCATGCTGCCTCTCACAAGCTACCAGTTCCAGATTTCTTAATGCTTGAGTAGTGAACAAAATATGGGACAAATAAATGAATTTGCAATCTTATCGGAATGCCTCTTTTCTTTGCCCACTTTCCTTGATAATTTTCGTAATTGTACATATGTGTAAATTTTAATATTTAGGGCTCTTTTCTTTGCCCACTTTCCTTCCTTAATTTTCAGAGCCATAGAGAAAAGGTTTTTGTACATATGTGTAAATTTTAATATTTTCTGGAGGGCTTCAAATAATAATCATCCACAACGTTCTCTGTCAGTTGATACTAGAGTTCAGTGCTCTACAAACTTCTGGTGCTCACATTACATAATTTCCATTCCTTCATCTCTCTCAGAGCCATCCAGACAAAAGGTTTTTGCATATTAAAGGGGCTGCAGTGAGATGAGGAATTTGCCCTTCATAATTCTTCTGGATTCCATTGTTCATTATCAGAAGCACGGTGTTGTGCTGCATTGTATTGCTTTAGCTATAGTTTGCTTTGGCCAAAATTGGAACTCTTATGCCACAGTCATTGTTATGGCACAGAGGACCTTGAATACATTGTCATCACTGACATTTCACTGTCTTCTTTGTTTTTTCACAACTACAGCAGAATGAAGGAGAGATAACTTATGACATCTCTAAATTTTATCTTTCAATGTGTTTTCTTTGTAGCTCCCCAAAACTATTTCTTTCTTCTTCTGGTGTGTGCATGAGTGAGAATGTGTATGGATTAGGAAATGTCTTATGTTGCCCTGATGTTGTTTCACTCATCTCTTCCTCCTCTTAACAACCCCTACAGTGTCAAACAGTTAAATTCCAAACTGCAGTACATATCTCGATTTCTTCATGATCAATAAAATTCTGCTTTTAGGAGCACTGTTACAATGCACTTAGTTTCAATTTACCTAAAAGATGCACTGTTGCTAAGGCATTGAATTCTTGATAGGCATGTGTATTCAGAATATGCATGAATTAATTCCATATCAGGCCATACCTGTAACAACTCATCTATTCGTGAAATGAACACCATGGGTAGAATGTATGTCCACCCTAACCTTGCACCACAACC
The DNA here is from genome assembly GCA_030556195.1 of Anolis apletophallus. Lineage (NCBI taxonomy): Eukaryota > Metazoa > Chordata > Lepidosauria > Squamata > Anolidae > Anolis > Anolis apletophallus. The sequence continues at coordinate 22,837,200 of JARBWK010000004.1, read as the reverse complement.
TCTTTGGATTATGAAAACATATTTAGAGTGTACGCATGGAATTAGAAAAGAGGAAGGGCAAGACCTGTGCATGAATGAAATTCTGCTCCCATGGCATTATATGGGACCGTGTGTTTATTTCTTTTGATTTAGTTAATTTGACTATTATGCATGCATTCACTGGGCTCACTTATCCTCACAAAAAAATCTTTAAAAAATTAATTCCATTTCCCAGAACTATGAAGTTTATTTTTAAAATTAATGGGGGGCAGCATAGGTGGTGGGCAGAATTATGCTATTTATTATTATTTATTATTATTTCCAGTGTTTATACCCCGCTACTTCTCAACCCCTGAGGGGGGACTCAGTGCGGCCTAACAGAGGGCAACAATTCAATGCCACACAATACATAGTAAACAACAGTCAAAATTAAAATACATTAAAATACACCTAGAATTCAATATATTAAAATACAGTTAATATTAAAAACATCATATACATTCATCACCATTAAAACAATGTTCCATCCAAAGCCTTAGATCTTAACCACCAATTTGCCAACTGACCAGTCCAAAGTGCCATGCTGTGCTAGGGTGCAAACGCTTGGTCCCAAAGCCAGAATTTCACTCTTTTTCTGAATGTTAGGAGGGATGAAGCTGATCGAATATCAATAGGGAGTGCGTTCCACAGATGGAGGGCCACCACCGAGAAGGCCCTCCCTCTCGTCCCCGCCAACCGCATTTGAGAGGTTGGCAGGAGTGAGAGCAGCCCCCCCCCCCGGATGATCTTAAAGTACGAGGTGGGACATAGAGGCCGATGCGTTTGGACAAGTAAGCTGGGCCAGAACCGTATAGAGCTTTAAAGGTCAAAACCAGCACTTTGAATTGAGCTCGGAATTGGACAGGCAGCCAATGGAGCTGACACAACAGGGGGGTGGTATGCTCCCTGTATGTAGCTCTGGTTAGTAATCTGGCTGCCGCCCGTTGGACTAGTTGTAGCTTCCGAACTGTCTTCAAAGGCAGCCCCACATAGAGTGTGTTGCAGTAATCTATTCGGGATGTGACCAGAGCATGGACGACCGTAGCAAGATCAGACTTCCCAAGGAACGGGCGCAGCTGGCGCATGAGTCTTAACTGTGCAAAAGCTCTCCCGGCCACTGCCGAGACCTGGGGTTCCAGGCTCAGCGATGAATCCAGGATCACTCCCAAGCTGCGAACCTGCGTCTTCAGAGGGAGTGTAACCCCATCCAAAACAGGCTGTAACCCTATGCCCTGTTTGGCCTTTCGACTGACCAGGAGGACCTCTGTCTTGTCTGGATTAAGTTTCAATTTGCTAGCCCTCATCCAGTCCGACACAGCAGCCAAGCACCAGTTCAAAGTCTGGACAGCCTCCTTGGTGACAGGTGGGAAGGAGTGACCGATCTGGACGTCATCTGCGTACAGATAACACCTTACTCCGAAACTCTGAATGATCTCTCCCAGCGGTTTCATGTAGATGTTAAATAACATCGGGGACAATACTGAACACTGAGGGACTCCACACGACAACGGTTGTGGAGCCGAACAGGTGTCACCCAATGACACCTTCTGGGTACGACCTTCCAGGAAGGATTGGAGCCACTGCAAGGCAATACCCCCAAGCCCCATATCTGCAAGGCGACCCAGAAGGATACCGTGGTCAACGGTATCGAAAGCCACTGAAAGGTCCAGCAGAACCAACAGGGACACACTCCCCCTGTCAAGTTCCCGGCGTAGATCATCTACCAAGGCGACCAAGGCTGTTTCAGTCCCATGTCCCGGCCTAAAGCCAGACTGTGCCGGATCAAGATAATCAAGATAATCAGCTATTCACCCAGAAGTGCAGCTGGGAGATCTTGTACTGATGAGGCATTTCCGTTGTGCTATGCCACCCCACAGTGCAGTAATGCTGGTAAATTGCTGTAATTTCTAGATGTGGGATACTGCAGGATATCAGCTTCATACAGTAAAGTCCAAAGATTTATTTATATGTATGCATATACGTGTGTGTGTGTGTGTGTGTGTGTGTGTGTGTGTGTGTGTGTGTGTGAGAGAGAGAGATGAGAAAGGGAGATGTGAGAAACCCTAATTCCAACCCCTTTACAGCCCCCCCAGCTACAAAACCTAGAGAGACTGTTATGGAATGGTGTCACAGTGCCTACCCAGACTATTTAACCATTAACATGCCATGACAACCTATTGAAATAACACTAGCCTAAGCCAATTACCATGCCCAGCCGAAATAGTGTGGGATAGGTGAACTCCTCCACCCTTTGGGAGAAAAAAATCTACCCAACTATTAGGCAACCACTGTCCTTAGGGTGGGAAGGTGGGTCATGCAAAGTAAGAAGGAGGGGGCTGGCTTGACTTTAAATAGACTTCCACTTGACCCCTTGACATGTGACTGAGGCTAGTAAAGCCAGCTGGCCCCAATCAACTCAGTTCTCCTCCACAGGAGGATTCAAATCCCAGCCCCCCCCCCCCCCAATACCTTAGGCTTTGCTTGTGGGTTGCAGGTTGGACGAACATGACAATATTTAAGGTGATGTACATAGTATGATTATTTATTTTATTTCATGTGAAAAGCATTGCATAATAAATAAGCTTAAAACTGATAAAAATAAGGGATCTCAGGCAGCTAAATAGCTTTAGACCAAAAACTGGTAACAGCGACTGCATTATATGTAGCTTTACGTAGTTTGATTAAATACATGGTGTAATGTCATGTAATAACTGAACACCCAGAAATGTTATATTTTTAATTAAAACTATATTGATGATTTTAAATTATACAATTTGTCTTAGATTTTTAAATCATCATGACAGTTGGAATACATCAGAAAACATGGTCACAATTGCTCTGCTGCCTTGAACACAGTATTAAAGCCAACATTTTCTGCACAAAAAATCTTATATTTTATTTCCCATGTGTGTCACATCAAGAAGTTTGGGAAGCCATTTTCAGCACCTGTCATTTGTATAGAGTCCTTGAAGATTTCAGGTGCCAAGATGTAGCTGAGAGTGATTAATGAACTGTTCAGTACATGAAAATAATGGCCTGCTATGGGGTGGCCATGTATCTTGACCCTAATAAAGCTACCACTACATATAGTCAAGATCCCTGAGATTTATGCTTTATATGCCTTGTGACTCTTAGAGGTTCATTGCTCTATTTTATTTCAGATCAAAACTCTTTTGCTCTCCTGTGGCAGCATGAGGACAGAAAACACAATCTGTTCTAAGATGAGATGGCTTTAGGGACACTTGTCATTATGCAATCTCACCCACCCCAAAAGTAAGGAGAAAGGGTTAAGATGGTTCACTTGACTGCACCAGCCCATTTTCAAGGTGTTCAGTTTGATTTATGAAGCCCCTATGAGCTATACTCCACCAACCTCAAAGACTGCTTGAACTCTCCCTGTCCCATCATTATCTCTAAACTCAACCAAGAAGATCTTATTAACAATGCCATCTGTTCACTTTCTTCAGACAGCAAGGGTGCATCAAAACTTTCTTGACGGCTCCCCATAACTATGGGAGAAGCTCTTGAACATTATCCGGAAAACTGGCAATTAGGAGAGTTTTCAGAGAAACTGACATTCACACATTTCAATGGAGTGCATTTAAATGACATGGAAGACCTACTATTTGATCCCCCTAAATGATCCCCCTAGAATCCCCAGTGGGAAAAAGGGTTCTCTCGTGCCCCTGAATCCTGTAGTATGGCCCACAGAAAGGTAAACAACTCCTTTCCCAGCAGTTTCCTAGCCTTGATATTATAGATTTCCAAGGCATTGTCCCCTTTCGTCTCTTTTTGAATTTTATCTCTGGGTAAAGTCTAATGTTCACAAAGTCATTTTATGCAACGTGTGTATGTGTGTGCCTGTCATTGCAACTTATCAGTTTAATATTCCATCTGAATGTTATTAGATCTTATATATTGAATTCTGGGTCAATCTTCACCAGACTGTCACTTTACTCTTCAGGAACTCAACCCTTGGAAAACGTGACTACAATATTTTTTGAGTCTTTAATTCATGTAGGATGTAGTAAGTTTCAGAAGGATGGGTAGTGGGAAATAAGCACAACTAGGGCTTACTAATTTTCCAAGTGGCAAGCTTTGCAGTTTGGAGACAATATGTGATGCCTTGATCCAAAGGTTTTGATTTACATTGCTGTTTTTGTTTTATCACTGTATTATCTTTTTCTCTGAAATTCTTTTTTTTTGTACTGTGCCTTGATTCCAAAGCCCATATTCCCCTTTATCTGTTGCAACTGAAATACATCTTTCTGAGTTATTGCACCTGTGAATTGCCTGCAAGTGAAAATAATCTTGGCATGTCAGGAAGATTCTAGCACAGCACGTCCAGATTCTAAACACAATTATTAGATACAAGTACCACTGATTTCAAATGCTAGAATGATGACTTCAAACACTTAAAAACACATTTGTTTGATTCTCAGAAAAAAAAATTTCAACACATTCATAGGGAGAAGTGAGGAAATAACAGAATAATTAAAATTGGAATGTACCACATAGAATTTGAAGTGAAGCAAATTGAGAACATCTCAGAAATTGGGAGATCACTTTAAAAGAGGCACTTATGTGTGTGAAACAATGTCTATCCATTAGAGCAATGTTTCTCAAACTGTGCTTCTCCAGGTAATTTGGGCTTCAGCTCCCAGAAATCCCAGCCATCTTACCAGCTGTTAGGAATTCTGGGATTTTAAGTCCAAAACATCTGGAGGAGCACAGTTTGAGGAACACTGAATTAGAGACAGCTCTGTGCAGTATGGCTCTTCTTTTTTAATCACCTCTTCTTTCTTTACTGTGAAAAAATACAGAATAATTTGCTGTCTATTTTTCATCATGGCAAGTCTCCTTATTTTCCGTCAGAGCATCTCTATACTGTATCTTAAGATTCATTATAGGCAGAGAAGATGTCTCTTGAAAAAACAAAGTAAAAACCAGTCTGAAAGAAAGACTAAGACTGTAAAATGTGGCCAGATTGAACAAAATTTATCAGTCAGGGATAGGTGAGTTGTTGATTAAATCATCTTACTATAATTTGTTGTCTATGCAGAGTATCTAGAATGGAGCAATTTAGGAAAGAAACATATCACAGTGGATCTTAGAAAGGTTTGCTGTTGGAATCCCATAGCTACTTAAAGGTCTGAATCAATGTAATGGCAACATAATAGAAAATTCTTCACTGTTATATGGTGGTGAATCTCCTCCAGGTTTTATATTATATATAAGGAAAAATATAAAGTGATGATTCTATTCCCTGAAAGAAGTCTAACACCTTGGATAGTTCTTTGATCTTGGAACGGATTCAACTCACCACCAATGTTCCAGAATCAATTCTGGAGTCAATTCTGTGTTTCCGTAGCAGGCACCAATAATATGACTTTTTCTGCAATGATGATGGTTTTCACCATTATTAGAAAGGAAATTGTGAAACAGCAGCTGATTTGAGCTGTGGAATCAATGAAAAGGTATTTAAAAATAATTTCCATATCACTACCTCTTAATCTTTCTTCTCATGTCTAATATAAATCCTCCTTTTTTGCAGATGTAATTATCTGCCCTGAGCATGCGCTTGTGACATGATGAGCTATAGATCTGAGTAAGAACAAAGATATGCAACATATAATGCATTCTATCAGGACTAATGTTGAGTTTGAGATGTAGAGTATCAGGCGATGGAGAAGGTGACTGTGTGCCTCAGGCTGAATTTGGTGCAGCGCCGTCTGCTCTGAAAATAACAGTTTGTTAACAGAGTATGCTGAGCCTGCCACTAGTGATAAGGCCAGAGAACTTTGCCTCTGCCAAACCATATAAGCTTTAAAAACTAATTTAAAATTGCAGGTCCCCTGCCGATTTCCACAGCAGTAACATTTTTTGAGTAGTACGTAACAGGATCAACACCATTTCATGTTGAGAGTGCTGAAAGTCGGGTGTTTTTTCAATGACATTTAAAGTATCCTCTCCTGTTAAAACTGTTGGTTTTCTAATATACCATATGAGTGGAGTAGGATGGAGATATATTTCTGAGAGAATAAGTGGGTGCCAATAGATTTTTTTCCCATGTAAAGTGATCATTTTTTTAACCTAATAAAAACTGTAAATGTTCTGATATGCATTTTACTTATTAGGAGAATCACAATTTGAACAAAGCATAGTTTGCAAGGAATCCAAAATACACTTCCTACTTAATAAGGAAATGCTGATACAGTCTCATGTACATGAAATCTGTGATACCATTTAAAGCATCAATAAGTTATTGTGTTTCAGTAACAGATGACTTGCTGTCTCATGCTGTACTGCCATTGTTTTACCAACATTTTTGCAAACCTGGCCATACACTCTCTGTTTTGTCTTCATCATTGGGAGGAGTGGCAGTTTGGACACAATCAGAGAATCAAAAAATTGGAATTGGATGGACCATTAGTCCAATTTCCTTCCATGCATCCTCAACTAGAGCACTCTTGAGAGATGGTCATCCAACTTGTTTAAAAACATCTAACGAAAAAGACTCCACCTTTCTTTGACACTTTTGCCAGTCATACAGTCATATCCACAGGAAATTGTGAATTGCCTGCTTACAGTGAATCCAAACAACAGGAAATGCTATGTTACATATACAAGGAATTTCTTCTTCAGCAATGCAGAACCTGAAGCCCTTTTTTCCTTGTGATCTGTTTGGGCTTTTTTTCTGGCATCACTAGGTGACAATTTAAATTTCAGTGTGATCTGCCCATCCCAGTATTTTCCCTCAGCTTCCATAGGGATCCTTCCAAATGACTCTGGGAACATATTTTCCTAATGGAAACTTTCAAGCCATAAGCCACATAACCCAACATGAATTGTTTGTTCAATTTTACCATGAAGATAGTTTTCTGTCTTTTTTAAATCTTTCATTACAAACTGAATAAACTGGAATAATTATTTGACAACTTTAACAGGAGAATGTGTAAACTTAAAAGTTCCTCTCATACCTTACCAGGAATTTACACTACAGCATTTTCCCTGGGGTACTCTGGAATTGGAAATGTTTTGTACAACTTGGCCATTTAGTGAATCCAAATCATCCTGAATTTAATCACTAGCTATTAAGTATAATCTCACTCTGAGGTCGCATTGATATTTTTGGCCTTTAAATTTTAAATAATGAATATATTGTCATTTCTACAGTCTGGAATGAGAATTTAGTTTAAAGGTAGTTTTATGGTCCTTCATGTAGTCTTGTGTTGCCATGATCTCCTCTCATGGCCTGTTCCTCAGCTTTTCAAAATGGCTAGTCAAAATTCATAAAGTTGCATTGCAATTGACCTGATCACATCATTAAAATTTTCTTTTTAACACTGAGCAAGATTTTCTTCTCATCACAGCTTTGTTTTAAGAAACTGGAGAACATCACCTAGTGTCAAACCATGGCGTGGGAAAGGATTTTTGAAGACTTTGAGAAAAGGTCAGAGCAAGCGAAGTGGAACAAAAATGTAGAAGAGCAACTGGAGGAAGCTATACATTTTTAATATGCTTGCATGTACAGAACAGTATGGCAAATATATAGAACAGCTACAGGCTCAAAAAGCTTACTGTTATGCTTTAAACATAACATTGTATGGGAGCATAGAGATCACACTGGTGAAATCATGGTGCTATAATAAATTAGGATTTATCCAAAATGTTTCATGAGTGCATACACACAAGTTGTTTCTGCAGAGCAGCTCATCACTAAGAAACCAAGGGAGTTGCTAGGATGCTTGTTCAGGCAGTAAATGTTTCAAAAGGTACTCATTTTCCTATACATCAAAAAATGCCAAAAGCTGTAAATCTGTTATATAACAGGCATTATGTATATTAGCTTTTGGTGCTACATTTCAGATATGGCCATTTTCTGCTACATTATTTAGGAAGATATGGAATGCACTTATGCAGACAGTCAATCTATCGTGGTAAAACTTGGACTTGTTGATGATGTTCTGCACAATAACTAGTATCTGCATCTGTAATGGGACTTTAATATGTGTATATGTGTGTTAAGAGTAGAATTTTCTTTCTCCATACTCACTATAGGGAAAGATGCAAAGAAAACTGGTGGCTTCATCACAGTGAGCCAGAGAAGGTAAGGCCACATTTGGAGTACTGTGTACAATTCTGGTCTCCGCACCTTAAGAAGGATATAACGGAACTGGAAAAGGTACAGAAAAGGGCAACAAGAATGATCCAAGGGATGGAGAGGCTCCCTTATGAAACCAGGTTGCAACGCCTTGGTCTTTTCAGCCTTGAAAGACGGCGTTTAAGAGGTGACTTGATCGAAGTGTATAAAATCATGCATGGGATAGAAAAGGTGAATAAAGAAAAATTATTTTCTTTGTCACAAAACACTAGGACTAGAGGGCACTCCCTGAAGCTCCAAGGTAGGAAAATTAGGACTAATAAAGGGAAATATTTCTTCACCCAGAGGGTCATTGGGTTATGGAACTCACTTCCAGAAGAGGTTGTGACAGCTGTCAGCCTGAACAACTTCAAGGCAGGATTAGACAGATTCATGGATACCAAGTGTATCGGTAGTTACTGAAAAGGACATTCAAGTGCCACCTCGGAGTTGGTTGAGGTAGGCAGGATTTCCCTGGGTACTGGTTGTGGGGGGTCGGGAGCAGGTCAGGGTTTTGCCCTCCCTTCTGCTCGAGATCCCCGTGTACAACTGGTGGGCCACTGTGTGATACAGAATGCTGGACTAGATGGGCTGAGGTCCGATTCAGCATGGCTCTTCTTATGTTCTTATGTTCTTATGTTCTCATAGTATCTATCCCCAATGGATCTACCTAGAATGGGGATTCACTATGAGGATAAGATTTAGGATGTCTTTTTGGGTTCTGGCTGCAGCAAGGTCTACATGGTACAAAAGTGTAACAAGATCAATTCAGAGACCTCATAGTATACTTTGAAAAGTGGGCAACTTTTGAAAAGCTGTCAATTTTGAATGTGGGTGAAATGTGGCACTCTGACTGACCCACTACCCAAGTGACTTGTTTTAATGAAATGCATGAAGAATGTTCTTTTATTCATTTAGAGATAGAGTAAGAGACAGAGACGGATGAAAACATGACCTTTTCTACCAGGGCATTTGCTAAATGGCAGCCAGCTATACTCCAGAAAACAATTATGCCCAGCAGTGCAATTGTTCATATGCTCACAATGTCTTTGGAGTCTTTAATCTACCCTGGGATCAAGTTTAAACTATACCTTGGACAAAAGCCAACATTTGCACCAGTCTTTTGAATGTTAGTCACGGAACTGTGGAGGGACATAACAGTAGGCATATGCTGCAAAATATAATTTCTTCAATACATCATTTGGTACTGGAACTTCATGAAAATAATTGGTGATTAAATTTGTCTTTGTTGCATCTATTTTATGTTTTTATAACTTTTAAAATATAAAATATTAAGCAAGAATATTGAAAAAGTACAGATGTGAGATTATTTTGTTTTCTTTGAAATGAACGTTTTCACTGAATGACAACAGTATTTGATTAATAAATTGACATTTGCTTCCTGAAATATGACTAGATGTACAATTCCTATAAGGGATCTCTGAAATATGAGTTAAGCCTAAACACTAAATTGTTCAGGGTAGTTAAAAATGAAACTGATTGTAAAGAGCTCCAGAAAGATCTCTCGAAAATGAGTGAATGGGCAACAAAGTGGCAAATGCATTTTAACCTAAACAAGTGTAAAGTCATGCACATCGGGGCAAAGAACCCCAACTACACCTACCAATTGATGGGGTCAAAGCTTTCCGAGACAAACCAGGAAAGGGATCTTGGGGTTTTGGTGGACAGCTCAATGAAGATGTCAACCCAGTGCGCAGCAGCAGTGAAAAAAGCAAATTCTATTCTAGGCATAACCAGAAAAGGAATCGAAAATAGGTCAGCAAATGTTGTATTACCACTCTACAAATCTATGGTAAGGCCACATTTGGAGTACTGTGTACAATTCTGGTCTCCGCACCTTAAGAAGGATATAACGGAACTGGAAAAGGTACAGAAAAGGGCAACAAGAATGATCCAAGGGATGGAGCGGCTCCCTTATGAAATCAGGTTGCAACGCCTTGGTCTTTTCAGCCTTGAAAGACGGCGTCTAAGAGGTGACTTGATTGAAGTGTATAAAATCATGCATGGGATAGAAAAGGTGAATAAAGAAAAATTATTTTCTTTGTCACAAAACACTAGGACTAGAGGGCACTCCCTGAAGCTCCAAGGTAGGAAAATTAGGACTAATAAAGGAAATATTTCTTCACCCAGAGGGTCATTGGGTTATGGAATTTACTTCCAGAAGAGGTTGTGACAGCTGTCAGCCTGAACAACTTCAAGGCAGGATTAGACAGATTCATGGATACCAAGTGTATCGGTAGTTACTGAAAAGGACATTCAAGTGCCACCTCGGAGTTGGTTGAGGTAGGCAGGATTTCCCTGGGTACTGGTTGTGGGGGGTCGGGAGCAGGTTAGGGTTTTGCCCTCCCTTCTGCTTGAGATCCCCGTGTACAACTGGGGGCGACTGTGTGATACAGAATGCTGGACTAGATGGGCTGAGGTCCGATTCAGCATGGCTCTTCTTATGTTCTTATGTTCTTAAGCCTAACAAACCATGACACATACCTTCTACATTCATCAGATGGAACCAAACTTCTGAAGGATAAAAATTGATTGCACTATGTTGAAAAGAGCACTGTCATAACCTCCTTAACAACAGCTCCAATGTGGCCAAAGAGGTTCTCTCACATATCCCGCAACAACAAACCAGGGATGAGCTTGTAGCACAAAGCCGGAAGACCTGATAGGATCCCTGCTGAAATCTTCAAAGAGGGTGGGCCTGAGCTGACACAACATTTCCACTAGCTCATTGAAAAAAGTGTGGGTAATTGAGAAAATCCCAACAGACTTCAAGGACTCCACCCCCATAACCCTTCTCAAAAAGGGGGAAATAACAGACTGTGGAAACTATCCAGGGATCTGAAGAATGGGGATCACTATGGGATTGACCCCTGGGACTGCAGAAGCAGTCCTGGGAATCAATCCGCACAGGACCCCCACCTGCAGAGATCCAGACTTTAGCTTAAATACACTCTTTATTTCAACTAAAATACTACAGCAATTAAGGAGTAATAATATGAGTATACTTGGATAAAAAAGTAAGACTTGCAATTCTTAATGGAAAGTATGTCCCATGAGCTTCTGTGTGATTTACTTCTAAATAAATGTGGCAGGATCAGACTGAAATGCATTATTCATTTTTGTGGTATTTAGTAGGCATGAGAGAAAAGTTATGAAAATGATTCGTTTCGTAAGAAATTCGTAAGAAATGCTACTTTCGAGTATTTCCGCACCTGGAACACCAACCAGGAAGTGGACTTTCTTTTTCGAACTTCAGGGGCCAGGATTTTCTTAAGTGTCGTTATTAGGTCGTAAGGGGGGGGGGGCATAAGGGGGGGCACCCTCCTTCTCTCTCACCACCCTCCCTTGCCAATAAGTATTATGGCAAGGCAAGCCCTAAACTCGCTCCTTCTTTCGGCTGGAAGCCCGGAAAAAAATGTAAACAGAGGATTACTCAGAAGTAAATCTGCAAAGGAGGGCACTTTGGATGAAGGGCCCTCTTTTTGTGGATTTACTTCTGAGTAAACCTCTGTTTACATTTTTCCAGGCTTCCTGCCTCTCCTGCCCTGCCAGGATCTAAAGCATCAAAGAGTATTGGGGTGAGAAACCAACCTAATGTATAATAGAATGAATGCTACTGTAGGTGCCTAATATTATAAGTAATCCAACTGGTCATACCTACATTTATCCATGCACATGCAATAATACAGCAGTAATAACAATAACAAGAGGTAAAATTCAAACCGAAGTATTCTGACTTGTCTCTCCTCATGCGGTGCAAACCGGCTCGTCTCTTATTAGCCGGGAAATTAGCCAGGAAAAGCCAGCGTTTGCTGCTTGGGAGCACACACATACATATTCTTGGGGGGTATTTGCTGCAGAATCCCGGGCTCATAGAGAAGATTCTGCAGCAAATCCCCCAAAGAATATGTATGTGTGTGCACCCAAGCAGAAAACGCTGGCTTTCCCGGGCTCACAGAGAAGAGCCCGTTTGCACCGCATGAGGCAGGGACCAGTCAGAATACTTCGGTTTTAATTTTACCTCTTCTTATACCCATTGTTATTACTGCTGTATTATTGCATGTGCATGGAATGTAGGTATATGACCAGCCTGGGCAAACTTGGGCCCTCGCTCCCTCGGGATCGGGGTGAGAGAGAGTCAGCGAGGAGCGAGGGGGGGGGGCTCCTCCTCCTTTTCTTTTGCTGCTTCCAAGAATAGAATACCCCCTCCTCCCTCCCTCCTTTGCTCCCTCCTTCCTATTTGGAGAGTCCCATCTAGAATTCAGTGTGATTTATTCAAGTTTTGGCCTACAACTCCCAGAAATCCCAGCCAATTTACCAGCTGTTAGGATTTCTGGGAGTTGTAGGCAAACTCATCTGGAATGCGCATGCGCTGGCATACGAACTACTAACGAATTTCGTTAGTAATTAAGTTACATTTAGAAATTTTTGGAAATTTTTTTTGTAAGTCTTCCTATTACTAATTTTAAAAAAAATCCCCCATTAGATTTTCGATTCCCTATTTTTGGGTTCTAAAACATGCCTAGTATTTAGGTATATACCCATCTATCTTTTTACATTGTATACAATGCAAAAAGAAACAGACACCTTGGCAGTTTCAGCTCGTGATTCTTCTTCAGATGATATAATTCCAGTTCATTGATCTGGGCTTCCCAATTAGCTGGAGAAAAATGTGAACTAACCATGGGAAGAGGCTGAGTTCAGCAGAACAAATTATGTTCAGTCATAGTAGGCAATAGAACCAAATGGAAAATTCCTTCTGCTTGCTTCAGTTTAAATATTGACTTAATAAATTTTAAAAGATTCTCATACATCTTTTTCTCATTTTCTCAGCTAACTTAATCAAGTATCCAAATCCCCTTAGAACTTTTTAGTGCCATTTGACCTTTGAGATACAGTCTAATTATATGAAGAATCAAGAGTTGTTTTCAACTTGAAAAAAAGTACTGCAAAGGTATTTTATTTTATTATTTATTTGTTATTTCATTTTATATACCACCCTTTCCATCAGGCTCAGGGTGGTTCACAACATACAAGCATAACACCAATAAAATAACACTAAAACAATAAAACACCAGAACACTAAAACAATATTTCTGTCGGCACATGATGGAGAATGGCTAAGAGGTAAATGCCTGCCGAAAGAGAACTGTCTTACAAGCCTTCCGAAAGCCAGGCAGCTCATTAATCCCCTGAACTTTGGCCGGCAAGGCATTCCACAAGCTCGGTGCCACAGCAGTAATGGCTCTCTGCCTAGTAGATGACAGATGGATGGACCTTATAGAAGGGACTTTTAACAGGTTTTGGTCCTCCGACCGAAGGGATCTCTGGGGAACATATGGAAATAGACGGTCCTTCAAGTACACCAGCCCCAGACCATACAAGGCCTTAAATGTCAAAACCAACACTTTGAAGATGATCCAGTGCTCAATTGGCAGCCAGTGCAGTTGCCGCAGAGTTGGAGTGATATGGCTCTTGGCTGGCACTCCAGCCAGGAGTCTAGCTGCAGCATTCTGCACCAGCTTAAGTTTCCGGATAACCACCAAAGGTAGACCAATGTAGAGGGCATTACAGTAGTCTAGCCTCGAGATGACAGTCGCCTGGATCACCGTAGCTAGGTCATTCCTGGTTAGGTAGGGCGCCAGCCGCCTAGCCTGTTGCAGATGGAAGAAAGCAGATCTGCTGACAGCGGAGACCTGAGCCTCCATTGTCAGCAGCGGGTCCAATTGGACCCCCAGACTCTTTACTAAGCACAACGGGCACAATGCCTCGCCATCCAGAGTAGGCAGCCGGAGCTCACACCCACCTGGGCGACCCAGCCATAGGATCTCCATTTTCGATGGATTCACTCTCAATCGGCTGGCTTTTAGCCAACCAGTCACGGCTTCAAGGCACAGCTGGAAAGTATCAGGTACAGAGTCTGGCCGGCCGTCCATCCTCAGCACCAGCTGGGCATCATCAGCATATTGATGACACTCCAGACCAAAGCTCCGCACCAGTTCGGCAAGTGGTCGCATATACAGTAGATGTTAAATAATAAAGGGGAGAGAATGGCTCCCCAAGGGACCTCACAATTTAGAGGGAGTCTCTCGGAAACCATATCTCCCCTCTCCACTCGCTGTCCCCGATCCAGGAGGAAGGAGGACACCCATTTAAGAGCAGTCCCTCTCACCCCTGTCACAGCTAGGCGGTGGGTTAACAATGCGTGATCTACTGTATCAAAAGATGCCGTGAGGTCCAATAACACGAGCAGCGCTGATCCTCTTTGAGCCAAGCGGCAGCGGAGCTGGTCTGTGATGGCGACCAGCACAGTCTCTGTCCCGTGCCCAATACGGAAGCCGGACTGGTAGGGATCTAGTCTGGCTGTGTCATTTAGGAACTGCTGCAGCTGTGCCGCTGCTGCCCTCTCAATTACCTTTCCCAGAAACGGCAAATTCGAGACTGGGCGGTAACTGGAGGGAACCGAACGATCTAAGTCTGGTTTTTTCAGCAACAGACTCACCATCGCCTCTTTCAATCCCTCTGGAAACACTCCTTGCTCAAGGGAGCTGTTGACTACCTTCAACAGAGGGCCACATAACCCTTCCCAGCAGGATTTAACTAGCCAGGAATGGCATGGGTCGAGGGAGCAAGTAGTTGGTCTAGCTGCAGTAATGATCTTATCGACAGCATCTACATCCAGCAGATGGAAACAATCGAGAGTGGGCCCATCGAATGGCCACGGAGTCTTGAGTTCACTATAATGATGGACAGTTATCTCTTTTCCCAGGGAGTTTGACTGAGGTCTCAGACAAGCTTTCTCGTGTTCTTGTGAGGAAGGGCGGAAGACAAATTAAGTCAGTAAATAAATTGGCTTCAAGAAATGGGCCAAATTCAATGAAGCTATATTTCAACTATATTTGCCCCATATTTGTGTGTGTTATCATCTTGGAAATGCAGTATAATCAGGATTTTAGCCTGTTTGAGAAAGGCATACATTGGAGTCAGGGTGATAGGCAACTGTACGTGCAAAAGTTAATGTAGAGGCAGCTATGATGCTATCAAGTTCCCATGCTTTTGCCAAGATCAATACACTTGATTTAGATTTACAGTCTCTCGGCATTACTTCGCGAACGAAGATTCAGGAAGGACTCATCCCACGTTTTTTACAAGCGCGTTGATGACTAAAAAGGCCTATCTGAGATAGGCAAGTTCGGTTGCAGAAAGCGCAGCAGAAAGTCTCCTTGGGTGATGTTTTTTCCAAGTTGCGGTTCTTTCTGCGTTGTCGTTTCTCTTCGAGACCCATTCGGCGTGTCTTCTCGAAAGAGGCCGCAGCATTGTGGATAGTGCATCTCCATGCCTCCCGATGTGAGGCCAGGGTGGACCATTGTTGGTGATCAATCTGGCCAAGCCTGAGATGTTGTTTCAGGGAGTCCTTATATCTCTTTTGGGGGGCGCCTCTCTTGCGCTGACCCGTGGCGAGTTCACCGTAGAGTAGTATCTTTGGGAGGCGGTGGTCCTCCATCCTAGAGATCGTGCCCTGCCCAGCGCAGCTGTGTTTCTCAATAGCATGGCCTCAATGCTGGTGATCCCTGCTTGCTCAAGGACAGCAACATTCGTCACATAGTCGGTCCAGTGTATATTTAGGATTGTGCGAAGACAGCGCTGATGAAAGCGCTCGAGAGTCGTAGGTGTTGGCGATAGGTGACCCATGTTTCAGACCCATAGAGGAGAATGGACAGTATGATAGCTCTGTACACACTGATTTTGGTGCTTTGTCTCAGGTGCTTGTTGCTCCAGACTCTTTTGTGAAGCCTTCCGAATGCACTATATGCCTTTGATAATCTGTGATCTATCTCTTTGTCAATCTTGGCGTCTGAAGAGATGATGCTTCCCAGGTAGGTGAACTGCTGAACGGACTTAAGCACAGATGTGCCTATGCTGACGTGAGGATGGTGGTGTTCTTCCTGTGGTGCGGGCTGGTAGAGGACTTCTGTTTTCTTCAGGCTGACTTCCAGCCCAAACAGCTCTGCAGCTGTTGCAAAGCAGGATGTGAGGCGCTGCAGGGCTGCTTCTGAATGGGCGACAAGGGCAGCATCGTCAGCAAAAAGTAGCTCACGGACTAGATAGTTTAGAGTCTTGGTGCGAGCCCTCAGACGGCTTAAGTTGAACAAGCTACCATCAGTACGATAGCGTATATATATGCCGTCTTCTTCTTGTAGGTCTGCCATAGCCCTTTGGAGCATCATGCTGAAGAAGATTGTAAATAGGGTTGGTGCAAGAACACAACCTTGTTTCACTCCATTAGTTATGAGAAAGGGCTCCGAGAGAGCATCGCCATATCTGACTTGACCGTGCTGGCCCTCATGTAACAGGACAATCATTTTGAGGAACTTGGGGGACATCCTAGACGTTCCAGGATCTGCCACAGACCTTTCCTGCTCACAGTGTCGAAGGCTTTGGTGAGGTCGACAAATGTTACATAGAGTCCTTTGTTCTGCTCTCTACATTTCTCTTGCAGTTGTCTAAGGGCAAAAACCATATCTGTGGTGCTCCTATTTGCTCTGAAGCCGCATTGGCTTTCAGGGAGAAGTTCTTCTGCAATAGCCGGAACTAATCTGTTCAGGAGTATCCTTGCAAGGATTTTTCCAGCAATGGAGAGCAGTGTTATACCTCGATAGTTTGAGCAATCGGATTTTGTTCCCTTTTTCTTATACAGGGTGATGATAACTGCATCTCGGAGATCTGATGGCAGTTCACCTTTTTCCCAGCAACTCACAAGGAGCTCGTGGAATTTAGCATGCAGTACATGACCTCCCTGTTTCCAAGCTTCAGGTGGGATTCCATCGATCCCGGCTGCCTTGCCATTTTCAACTGCTGTATGGCCTCAATGGTCTCTTCCAGAGTGGGAGCTGTGTCCAGTTCGTTTTCATTGGTTGTTGTATCATGTGTTGGATAGCTGAACCTTGGACTACTCGGCTGGCATTAAAGAGACCCTGAAAATGTTCAGCCCATCGGTTCAGGATGGAGGTTTTATCAGTAATTAGTGTTTGACCATCTGTACTGTATAAGGGCTTTGGACCTGATAAGTAGGTCCAAACACTGCTTTGAGAGCTTCATAAAAACCTCTGTGATCACCGAGATCTGCACAGCGTTGTGTCTTTTCTGATAAATCAATCCACCACTTGTTCTGGATGTCTCTGAGTTTTTGTTGGAGTTTACTACATGCGAGACGAAAGGCTGCTTTTCTTACATGGCAAGATGGCTGGGCGAGGAATGCCTGGTGAGTGGTTCTCTTCTTTGCCAACAGCTCCTGGATCTCTTGGTTGTTTTCATCAAACCAGTCTTGGTTTTCTTAAGGGAGAATCCTAGGGATTCTTCAGCAGACTGCAGGATACTGTTTTTGATGTGTTGCCAGAGCGCTGTAGGAGAAGAATCTGTAGGGTGGACTTCAAGTTTTGCTTGCAGATTTACCTGGAAGTTGTCTCTCACAACAGCCTGTTGAAGACTGTTGACTTGGAGTCTCCTCTTTAAGATGCCACCCCTCTTAGGTTTGAGCTTAAGGTGTAGATTTAGTTTACATCTTACAAGGCGATGGTCTGTTTGACATTCTGCACTGGGCATCACTCGAGTATGACGGACATCACGAATGTTTCTCTGGCGCACTAAAACATAGTCAATGAGGTGCCACTGCTTGGATCGGGGATGCATCCAGGTGGTCTTCAAGCTATCTTTCTGCTGAAAGATGGTGTTTGTAATAGTCAGCTGCTGTTCTGCACAAAACTCTAGCAGAAGGCGCCCATTATCATTACAGTTTCCAACACCGTGCTTGCCTAATACACCTTTCCAGGCTTCAAAGTTTTCCTACTCTGGCATTGAAATCACCAAGGATAATGATTTTATCTTCTGCAGGGACCTTTTGTATGAGGTGGCGTAGGTCTGAGTAGAATTTGTCTTTCTCCACAGGGTCAGCTTGCATAGTTGGGGCATATATACTGAAGAGAACAGCATGTGGGAGGCGTAAGGAGATAATGCGATCAGAGTGACCTGTCGGCAATGTCTCGAGTTTAGAGGCGATGGAATTTTTAATCATAAAGCCTACTCCTGAAAGATGTTTCTCAGTTTTGGGTTTGCCAGACCAGTAGAGTGTGTAGCCGGCACCGTGTTCTTTAAGGCTGCCTTCCTCATGGAGACGAACTTCACTAAGAGCAGCGATGTCAATGTTAAGCCGTGATAGTTCATGGGCTATTAGAGCAGAACGACGCTCAGGACATCCACTATCTGCAGAATCTTGCATGGTTCTGATGTTCCAGCATGCAAGTGTCAGTCTATTTGCACCTTTGCAGGCAGGTGTTGGCCTTTGTTTCTTCGTCTTTGTTCGACCGCATCGGAAGATGCCCGTGGGCCGCGGCTAGCCAACCAGGTAGACGGGGATGAGCTTTCGTTAGGCCACCTTTCTAGGCCCCTCTCCATACGGAGCAAGCAGTGCTCTCCTTAAAAAGGCTGCTTGGTCGTTCAGGATGCTGCCGAACAAGACTGTCATCTCCCGGGTCAGTCTCAAGCGACCAAAGTCCTGAACCGCCTGCATGCAGGGTTGGGTCTGCGGCTTCCAGTGCATCTTTACACCTACCGTTTCGTCCCTCGCCTATCGCTACAGGGCTTTTTCGGAAGTTGGATGTGTCCTTCGAGCCTGTGCAATGGATTTTTCTGGTGGAGCGCAGCGTGCACAGAACTGGCCTCACCCTTTAAACCAAAGGTTCATCTGCCAGGGCCTAGCAAGCTTGGACGGTGGCAGCGAGGTCCTCAGGTCGTAGGTTTGGTTCGAGTTTCCTTCTCTTAGATGGTTGACCTTACAGGGTTAGACGAGCACCATCTGCCCGGGTTTGAAATCAGAGTTTTCCTTCTCTTAGGATGGATGCCAAAAGGCTAGAGAGCCCATCCTGCCCTTTGACGCTCTTTGTCAGACCCTTCGGTTGTGACCTGTCTGGTATGGGAGGCCCTACCGCCGGCTATTATGCCACCGCCAGCATAGCTCACAACTTCACTAGGGTACGCAGGCCTCTCCCCCACTGCAAGGGGGCGCCAATGGAGAGGAGATTTACAGTACTATTATACCAAGTAGAATAATCCTAATAAGAATCTGATCAATTCAAATATATGAGATTTGTTAGCTCAAATGTTTTCAAGTAGCAGAATGACTCATGCTTATCCTCATATAATATCCTAATATGGGACTCTGGAATGGTCTCTTTGTATCTGGGAGCTGGGAAGGAGCCTGTCCTTGGATCTCACATAGGTTTGTTCTCCCTTTTTTAGTTCTGGGGCTAGCGGGGGAGGCAGGAGAGTTTTCTTGGTTTGTCTTCCAAAATAAAACCATTCGGAATGGACAGCATATAAGACTAGACTGCTCACGACATTAGGTGTTTTTGCCCAAGGTGTGACTGGGGAGATTTGTCACATGTAAATACCTGCCTCAACGAAGAGCTCTGACTCAGGTGAGGCTAAACCTGATTCTGCTTTACTGGATATCCACTGTTAGCTTGATGTTTCATCATCCATGGAGCTCCAAGGACCTCTTGGCCATCCCTAAGTGCCCTTAGTGCCATTTGTTAGAGCACCCATGCAACTCAGGGGGGAGGGGTGATTGCCCCCTCTGAGTTGCACAGGAGCCCTTGGAAATGTCAGCAATGACATCCAAAAATGGTCAGGAGCTCTCTAGAGCCCTCTGGATGCTGCAACAACTGTGAGAGAACAACCAAAATAGTTGCCTGCAGCATGTAGCCTGGGGAAGCACGCCTGAATTGAATAAAAATTGACCTGATTACCATAATGACTCTCTTTTCTTTCTTTCACCCTGTATACAGGCATTCCCCAAGTTACAAACATAATAGGTTCTGTAGGTTTGTTCTTAAGTAGAATACACACACATTTATCTACGTATATCTATAACTATATATCTGCATATATATCTAGCTAACTAGCTATATCCACAATGAAAGTAAAACTATGTATGTGGCTGGAGCTCCCAGCTCCACAGAAAGGCCCAACTTTCACAAACAACTGTGATCAACAGCACTGAGGAGACACCAAGGGCCCTCCCTCCAATGACATTGCAGGTTATAGAGAGTGACATGAACATTTAAAAGAACCGCCAACCTCTGCCAATGTCTTCCACAAACATAATATTGCCCTCCACCCAAGTGAATGCTTTCATATGGGGACAATTTCATCCTACATTTTATGTGTTTTCTTCTACCACAGACATCTCAGTGCTTCTTGTTCTCTCTCTCTCCATTGGTGTGGATTTTGCATAATCTCACCTACTGCCTGTTCCATAACTCTTACCTACTCTCTTCTACAGCACACAGCAAACAGAGTGGAATTTATTATACTGGAGGGGTTTGGAGAACTGACTCAACATGATGGAAGTTGTAGTTCATCCTGCATTAAGACAAAGCATTGTTACTCCCACCAACAATGGGCTTGGCCAAATTTGGCATACAAAACCCTTATGACCAACTGAACCTACTGGAGGGGTTTGAGGGGATTGGCCTGTCAGCGAGGGGTGAGAGAGTTAATTCAGACACCTCACCTCTCCGTTGGCAATTTAGCATCTGCTTAGGTGTGCAACCTTAAATTCACAAGTCCACAACCAGCTTACAGTTGTCTCAGCAGTTCTTATCTTTATTGGAATAATTTACATCTATTTACAGAGGGCTGCTGGAGTTCCAGTGAAGCCGAGTTTGGTGCTTTATCTCTGGCATACACAGAGTTATATGTTTTGAATTTTTTTTTAAAGGATCTACAGATTTCTATTGAAGAACCAACAAATAAACTTGTATTTTGATGGCTACACAAGCGAGGGTCAAACAAAAGAAGCAAATATGTAGACATAAAGTACAATTGTGTCAGGCATTCTGTTAGAGATGGGAAAATCTCAATGATGTATTGTAATACTTCAGAGAACCTTGCTGACATTTTAACAAAGCCACTAGCACACAGAAACATAGTCAAGTCCTAGAGGATTTGGGAATATTTAGTTTGATTTATAAAGGTGTTTTTAACACAAGGAGGGGTGTTACAGTAAGTCACAGCAGGATCAAGCGTGTGTTGAAGAAAAACCTTATAATGGTAATTATGTTGTGCAGCTGGTAATGTAGGTCATCCAGCATGTTTAGGCCACACCCAGTGGGGTATAACTGTATGGGTTTTAGAATCCAGTTCAGTTGTTGCCCTTAGGAGTTTTATGCTCAAAGGCTCTGCTCCGGGGAGCAGTTTGGAGAAGCTACTCTGAAGGAGTCTATGGTGAAATAGCTATTTACTCAAGGTTTATGTTTTGCTTTCTCATTTGATTGAATATGAAGATGCCTTATTATGTGTTACTTACAAGGACTATGTAAGTTTCTTGTACTGTTTGATTTTTGTATATGTTTCATCTCGGCTAATAAGAGTAAAGTTTTTTTGTTCATTTTTCTTCTTGCCTGTGTGTGTTTTGCATGGGACATTGGCTAGAATCCGCTTGTTGCGCAATAGATACCACCTCTTTTTTATTGCTACATTCCCCATCTTTAACACTTATTTTGCAAGCAAAGACAGCATAAATTTATTTCCCTTTTATGTTGATAATACTATGAACTTAGCAGGGCTACTGAAACTAGCCCACTACACATGAAGTATATTTCAGTTTCTCACCGTCATGCAACTCTCCTTCTGTCCAGTACAACTTCAAGTTTCAATATAATCGTGGCAAATCTGAGTCTAAAAAACATGGATATGCTGCTGTCATGTTTAGTGTGACCCTCAGATAGGGAATCTTTCTACAAATTTAGCTCAATCAATGTAGATCGCTTACAGCAAAGATTGGTTGCTCTTAATCTTTGTTAAGCTTGACTGATGACGGCCATCATGATTCAAATGGCTGACTCCGTAGATAAATGGCTTATAAGCCCCTTATAACTTGTCTAATTAATCTGAATGTCATCAGGAAAAGGAGGCACAAATTTCTGGAAGCAGAATGTTGCAAACATGTTTTTCTATTCAATGTCAAGCTGGCTGATAATGCCATCTCGGCTAATCCTCAGTCCTCTCATCTATGGTGCTTTACCTTGTCTTTGCCTTTGATTTATGAGACAGGTGACCCTAGCCTAACCCTGTCAGCTTTAGTTCAGAGGGACTCTCACAAAAGATAGGCCTCTGATCTGACAAATTGATTCACTGCAAGGAATAGTTTAACTGGGAAAGGATCTTCCTAACAAGTGATAAAGCCCCTTTTCTTCAGAGCTTACAGCAATAGGTATGTGGGAAGAATTAATAAACTCAGCTACTGAAGGTGAAAGCACTTTGTAACATATGAGAAAGCCTGGTATAATAATAAAAAGCTTCCCCTTTCCCTCTAATGATAGATCGAGATACAGGAACAACTATATTTTATTTAAAAGCTCTTAAATGAGGTTAATTGAAAAAATGGTTGTCCTAATTAGATAACAAAAATTAGAGCTTTTAAATAGACTCCTTTGAACTAGGATGATTTGCAACCTGGATTACCAATTAAAATTCAGAGGAAAGACATGAATTAAATTAAGGGTCAGGTTAGGTTTTTTTTTATAATAAAAAAAACACCTTAACAAAAGACTTATGCTTCTAGTATAGAGAACTCTCTATTAGGCGCTAGAGAGGTGTGTGTTATTTGAATGCCAGGCATTGTCCATGATAATCAATAAGCCATTAAAATGTTTCCTACCTTCAACTTTAAGGGTATAAAAATGTGAACATAAGCACTTACTGATCTAAATACAAGCAGCTCCCATTCTTCCATAGGTATTAACAGGTATACAGACCAATAATTAGACATCAAACCCAGTGGTTTTGAATGATACAGATACATGAGATTATGGGGGAAAATATACCTTGTTCTAATTTTTCTAATTTATATAGCAGCTTGCTGACCAGTAGGACTGTAACCGAAACAGAGCACAATAAATATTTAAAAGAAAATAAATTGCTTAAATATTTTCTCCTCCAGCTGACTTGCGCTGTAGCAGAGGCAGAAACATTTGCTTCCATTTGCTTCCAGTGTGCTATCCCATTCTCAGGTAACAAACTGGGATAGTTAATTAATGGCAGTTTGGTATTCCTGATGTTGAAGAGGTGAGAAGAAGAACATTAAAACGGCAGCACTGCAAGGTACGTTCTGTTCCAACTTAGAGACACACTAGGCTATTTCGATACTAAAGATAGAAACTCTAAGTGAAACCTGCTAATGATGTCACCATCATTGTTCTGTATTGGAGAAGGCCAATGAAGCCTTTAATTGTAAAATGGGCTGCACAAATGAAAGAAGAGATGGCAACACAAGGATACTGACTAGTCTGGAGTAACTTGGTCTTACAACCATCACCCTTGCCCTCATGTCATTAGGACCCGGCACCTTCCTTTCCTTCTCTTTCTCTGTCAGTTAGGATATAATGTAGGCAAGGTTTTTCATTCCACTAGCATCATATAGTGTCTTGGCAGTAAGACAAGCAAATATTTGTTAGTGTACTACCTTTGACCTCGTCTACTCAAGAACTGGTGCTAGCAAGCTTTCTCATGTTTTTGGTACCTCAGGATGCTCACAACAAGGTCTCTCCTCTTATTTTCTTTTCACCATGCAAAGCACTTGTTCAATGTAACCTGTTTAGTCTGATCAGCAATGGTATTCCCCGTTGTCACCTACGGATGTGAGACTGATCATTTGAGGAAGGATATTAGGGGCAAAGATGAAGTACTTTTGCCACATAATGAGAAGGCAGGAAAGCTTGGAGAAGACAATGATGCTGTCAATTAAATGGAAAAAAAATACACTGCATTTCATGTGGGGCTTAAAATACTTTGGAATTTGCAGCTGAACTGGAATAGGGCAAAATGATTATTTACTAGATCTAGTCTGTACCTTCTCAGATGCATGAATTCCCAATCCACTCTTTAAAGCCCTAAATCAGTGGTTCTTAACCTGTGGGTTGCGGACCACCAGTGGGTTGTGAGGACAAAAATCTGGCCTGCACGCCTCCTTCCTCTTTATTTATTTATTTTATTTACTTTATTTCTGCTGCTTTCACACCATCTGCCACACCTTTCCTGTCACTGACCATGGCATATGTTCTGTATCAGAAACTAGAGCTGATGTGGTCTAGCCAAGGCAATTCTCTGAAACAACACCCAAACCAAATCTCTAGAGTTGACCAAAAACTGATTTATAAGCCTTTTGGTACCTGGTCAAAGTGGTCTCTGGTCAAGTGGCCCATGGTCAAAAAAAGGTTGGGAACCACTGCCCTAAATGGTCTTGAGGAGCCTTCTTGTGTATTATTTATTTATTTATTACGTACAGTATTTATATTCTGCCTTTCACACACCAAAGGGGACTCAGTGTGGATCACAATGCACATTTACATGGGAAACATTCATTGCTGTTTTTGACATACAAGAGATACAGACAAATAGAGGCCAGGCCATTCAGCACTTCAGATCCTGGAGGTTGCTCGATTTGGTCACGGGGGAGCTGTTGCCTCATCCACTATGGTGCTGAGCCTTTTTGGTCATTGTATTTCCTTCTTGCTCTCCAGCATTTTTATGGTGTTATAAATTAGTCTCCCTGCTTTAAGCTGTCCCTACTTTCTCTACTCACAGCTCACTGCTGTTTTCAAACTGCTTAGGTTGACAGTGAGCTGGGAATTTTTTAACAGTTATTTTTTAAACAGCTATTAACAGTCGGGCGCTCAACTCTGACTCGGGCTTCGAACTTGCCACCTTTCGGTCGGCACTGATTTATTGCAGCTGGTTTACCAGATGTGCTACTTCCTTAAAGACTCCCTATCCAAGTTCTTTTTGCCAATGAAAATAATTCAGGACTGTTATAAGTGTTATAAATTTTCACTACTACAGAAAATGTCTTTTTAGTTATGACATCCTCTTTTAAAATATCTCCCAAAAAGATTTCATTTCCAAGGCTTCTTAGATTGGTGCATTCTAAATCCAGTTATAATCTGCTGTGTACTCTTAGGGATGCTATGTTATTTTGGCATACTTTTTGTATATGGTGTTTCTAAGATGCTGGTGTTAACTCATTCTGTTTTATTATTTTCTGATTGAATGTTGCGATCTTTTATGGTTTCATTTCCTTAAGCCACTCAACTGATATTAAACAACTGATATTAGGTAGCATACACAAATATTGCAAATGAATATATAACTCATGGAAGAACCACATATATCTGACCAGGCTATTCTGGCTTATCAATAAAGAGAATGTCTAACAAACTTTATGATCAGACCCAAAACACAATATGTTGCTGTTATCAGTTTGATGAATACATTTTCTAGAAAATACTGTCATTGGAACAAGACAGAACAGTAGGAAATGCTGCTAAATACATGATGGCACGAACACCTTTGTTTTTCATTACCTCAGTAACACTGCCTTTCTGCCAGAAACTATAATAGAGGTCCTATTTATTTAGCAGTTTTAAAGCTGCCTGCTTGTGTTGAAAATTAAATAGATTGATACATCATACACAAAGATATTTGAAATAAAGAGAAGTTAGAACAAAAGATTATCACATTTTGTGAGGTTTAGCTATTGCATGCTGATGAAATTTATATTTGCAGATCAATAGATTTCAGATGTGCGTGCACCTCATCCGATTCCCAATTACAGTTAAACCTGCTAGCCAATTTCTTTGCTTTTGCAACAGCTTTTGAGATACAATTTATTGAATTAAGTTAGGGAGAATATCTAGAATGTATGATATCCTAGCCATTGTATAAAGTGTTTTTACTTTTTAATTAAAAAAAATTCACAGTTCATTTTGGGATCTTGAAGTCTACTCTGAATACATTCGATTTTGTGACAAAGCATGGGGGCCATTGAACAGGACTGAATGTAGATGTTTAGCAAAAATAGCAGAGAAAATGTTTGAGGTATGCCTCATTTTCTCTACTTCCCATTTACAGGGTTTCATCATCTATCCTTGTCCCTCGTCAATGGAAAAATGCCTCAGAGAATGCTTTAGAGAGTGAAAATGGAAAACAATATAACATTGTTGGTCAAGAATTTTGGAAATGACATTTGATTAATGGTTGACTTATAAATATATGGCAAATATTTGTTCAGTCCTTGGTTGGGGATTATGTGTTTGTAAAATGTTCACTGTTTTGTGTTCTGTTTACACTATAGGCTGTTAATGTATGTAAAGAAAAATTATTTTAAAAAAGAAAAGAAAAATGCCTCAGAAATAAAAGATACATATTACATAAAAATGATTTGATCAATTTATAAATAGCTGCTATATGCAATTGCTTACATAGTTTTTGTCACCAGATCTTTTCATTTATCAATTAAATAAAGTAAGTTTTGAAATTCATAGGAAGTTTGTGACACTTTCGAATTAAAGTTTATATTTGTGCCTCAAGAAAGGTGAGCTTTGGAATGTTCTGCTATAAAATAACCATCGTGGCGGCAGAAAATTAAACAGTTTTGAAAGAAGGATTAAATGCCAATATCAAAATGGCTTTGGAATAAAAAAAATGGGCTATTAGAAAATTACTTTAGCAAAGAATTTCTTGGTTTTAAACATAAAATTGCATTAATCATTGCTATAGGAAAGTGCCTCATTCAGCTTCGATCTCAAAACAGGCTTGGATTCTCCAATCCCAACACTTGGTTGAGGAATCTAAAGTTCTTTATATACTTTTAGTCTATATCTAGCTAGTGTTTTTAGTTTCATTAATTTACTTCTTGAGATTCAGTTTATTATGGTGAGACATAACTGCATTTTTAAATCTTAATTTATAGCATATTGAGTGAAAATTCTGGCATGAGGCAGAACATGAGAGCTTTTCACCCAAGGTGACGCCTTTCAATAATTAGACACCAGTTTAACAGCAAGCACAAAGGCAAAATTATAGTCTTAATGGCAATATCGTTCGTATGTGAAACAGGTCGCGATCTTTGGAAAACTGGCTACTTTCTTTTGGATCAGGCATTACAAAATGCACTGTATTGTCATGGGAATAAAAGCATGAGTAAACAAGCCACTAATGGGAAATGGAAGAAAAATTCTGAAACATTAGCAACACCGATAGCTGTCATAAGAGAAAGACATAATTGTGAAAAGAAGTTATTGCTAGTGCACTTAGCTATGCCAATAAAGCATGATAAGATAACAAAAGGCATTTCTTCTTCTTTTGTTGGTATCTTGACAAGTAATTTCATATGTCTTTCAAACATTATAGAAATAGGGAGGGAATATATTTTTAAAGGCAAACTTCCCACTCTCTTCTATTTAATTCATGTTACCATTTTCCTATAAACCATTTCTGTTCAGTGATGGTGGTTCTAACTTTATTTTCAATTACTTCATACCTAAAATGAGGGAATTTTTCCATTTTATTTCTTCTGTCTATTCTGCCTTATGTCTATTCTGTATTATTAGTAGAAGGTTAGTAGGTAGCTTCCCCCACCAGGTCCTCCTTTTTGTGTCAAAGGCTTTTTCTTTCTGTTTCCCAAATATTCAATGGGATATTTTTCGGGGCATGGGGGGGGGGGGTTGTCCAGTAGATCTAATGAGTTTTAGATATAATGAAGTGATCCCCAGTGTGCACCTTCTCTTTCAGTAATAGATAGTGTTACAATAAAAGACCAGAAAACATGTTGGAGATTTTTGCTTCCATCGGTTGTGGACTAGCACAGGGGGGCCATCACATTGCAGGAGGGTTTAGCAGTCTCCTAAAGCCATATATGATTGCAAGTGGAAGAAGAAAAATGTACATTAGAGAATGGGTAGTTATGTGGAATGCCTTGAAATGCCTCAGGGGCCCATTAACTTTTCTTTCAATTTTGTTCCTGTTAACTTGGATTTTTCCTTAAACTGTGAATTTTAAATACAATTGAGGCAATTTTCTCCAAAATGTTCACTGCATTTTGCCATTCCAGCCTAGTCTACAGAGGAAATCAATTTTAAATGTATGTTAAAAAAAACCCCACACATATATTTAATGAACATTTTTATGAGAAGTAAAGCTGTGACAGAAACTCACTGACTTGTTTCTTAGATTAACATATTACTATAACTTCTATTTGTGTTGTTGTGTGCTTTCATGTCATTTTTGAGGTGGGCCTACCATGTGCAACTCACCAATGGTCAATAAGTGGTTTTCTGTGGCTGAGCAGGGAATCAAACTCTGGTTTCTACAGTCGTAGTCCAGTTCTCAAACTACTGCACCACACTAGCTATGCTTCATAGAATTATATTCTACTTTAAGGAAAGAACAAGAATTATTGTGTGTTTTTTGGTGAGCCAAGAGGTGTACCAAACTATGGAGATCCCTAGTTTAGTGATG
>JARBWK010000004.1:22755995-22808563 GCA_030556195.1 Anolis apletophallus | reverse complement strand
CTAGCTTTCTCTTTAGATTTTGCCTGCATCTCTACAGAAGAGGACGTGTTAGAGGGTTTGCCAGCCAGGCCTCAGTCAGGCATTCTCTAGCACCAATTCTTCATATCTTGGATTCATTCTGCATATCCAGCACACCTGGATGGGACTGTGGAATCTCAAGCGCCTTCAACTTGTCATTTGGCACCAAGAGGAAGGCTCTGTGCCTTCAATATAGGTCATTTGACTGGGGCTAAGAGAGTTCTCACCTCAAAGCCATTGAGAGAGAGAGAATTTGGAAAGCCATCCGGCTGAAAGCTTCCTGGACTCAAACAACTGAGGAACTGTAATGTATATTTTATTTTGCCCCTGTTTGAAGAACCAAGTTTAATACCTCAATGGGATGGCTCCTTTTGTGAACAATAAAACCTTTTTGAGTTATCTAAAGTGACTGGTTTGGTCCTTGGGAGTTCCAGTTCTCTGTGGGAAGGCAAGAAGAGGTCCCCTGGGAAGAGATGTCACGTCCTTGTTCCTATTCTAAGCCAAAGTTCCCAGGCGTGTCTTCATAAGTTTTATGCTCAAAGGCTCTGCTCCGGGGAGCAGTTTGGAGAAGCTACTCTGAAGGAGTCTATGGTGAAATAGCTATTTACTCAAGGTTTATGTTTTGCTTTCTCATTTGATTGAATATGAAGATGCCTTATTATGTGTTACTTACAAGGACTATGTAAGTTTCTTGTACTGTTTGATTTTTGTATATGTTTCATCTCAGCTAATAAGAGTAAAGTTTTTTTGTTCATTTTTCCTCTTGCCTGTGTGTGTTTTGCATGGGACATTGGCTAGAATCCACTTGTTGCGCAATAGATACCACCTCTTTTTTATTGCTACATTCTCCATCTTTAACACTTATTTTGCAAGCAAATACAGCATAAATTTCTTTCCCTTTTATGTTGATAATACTATGAACTTAGCAGGGCTACTGAAACTAGCCCACTACACATGAAGTATATTTCAGTTTCTCACCGTCATGCAACTCTCCTTCTGTCCAATACAAAATCAAGTTTCAATATAATAGTGGCAAATCTGAGTCTAAAATACATGGATATGCTGCTGTCATGTTTAGTGTGACCCTCAGATAGGGAATCTTTCTACAAATTTAGCTCAATCAATGTAGATCGCTTACAGCAAAGATTGGTTGCTCTTAATCTTTGTTAAGCTTGACTGATGACGGCCATCATGATTCAAATGGCTGACTCCGTAGATAAATGGCTTATAAGCCCCTTATAACTTGTCTAATTAATCTGAATGTCATCAGGAAAAGGAGGCACAAATTTCTGGAAGCAGAATGTTGCAAACATGTTTTTCTATTCAATGTCAAGCTGGCTGATAATGCCATCTCGGCTAATCCTCAGTCCTCTCATCTATGGTGCTTTACCTTGTCTTTGCCTTTGATTTATGAGACAGGTGACCCCAGCCTAACCCTATCAGCTTTAGTTCAGAGGGACTCTCACAAAAGATAGGCCTCTGATCTGACAAATTGATTCACTGCAAGGAATAGTTTAACTGGGAAAGGATCTTCCTAACAAGTGATAAAGCCCCTTTTCTTCAGAGCTTACAGCAATAGGTATGTGGGAAGAATTAATAAACTCAGCTACTGAAGGTGAAAGCACTTTGTAACATATGAGAAAGCCTGGTATAATAATAAAAAGCTTCCCCTTTCCCTCTAATGATAGATCGAGATACAGGAACAACTATATTTTATTTAAAAGCTCTTAAATGAGGTTAATTGAAAATGGTTGTCCTAATTAGATAACAAAAATTAGAGCTTCTAAATAGACTCCTTTGAACTAGGATGATTTGCAACCTGGATTACCAATTAAAATTCAGAGGAAAGACATTAATTAAATTAAGGGTCAGGTTAGGTTTTTTTTTTAAAAAAACACCTTAACAAAAGACTTATGCTTCTAGTATAGAGAACTCTCTATTAGGCGCTAGAGAGGTGTGTGTTATTTGAATGCCAGGCATTGTCCATGATAATCAATAAGCCATTAAAATGTTTCCTACCTTCAACTTTAAGGGTATAAAAATGTGAACATAAGCACTTACTGATCTAAATACAAGCAGCTCCCATTCTTCCATAGGTATTAGCAGGTATACAGACCAATAATTAGACATCAAACCCAGTGGTTTTGAATGATACAGATACATGAGATTATGGGGGAAAATATACCTTGTTCTATTTTTTCTAATTTATATAGCAGCTTGCTGACCAGTAGGACTGTAACCGAAACAGAGCACAATAAATATTTAAAAGAAAATAAATTGCTTAAATATTTTCTCCTCCAGCTGACTTGCGCTGTAGCAGAGGCAGAAACATTTGCTTCCAATTTGCTTCCAGTGTGCTATCCCATTCTCAGGTAACAAACTGGGATAGTTAATTAATGGCAGTTTGGTATTCCTGATGTTGAAGAGGTGAGAAGAAGAACATTAAAACGGCAGCCCTGCAAAGTACGTTCTGTTCCAATTTTTTTAAAGATTTTATTGATTAAAAGACATAACAAAACATGACACATAACAAATCCATATATAGATACATTCATAGGGTAAAGTGGGGAAGGGAAAGGGCAGTGGGAATAGGGTAGGGGTCATCACAAGCATCCTACCTAGACCTTCCTGGACTAACTTAAAACAATGGTTGACTTCACCCAAGGGTAGCAAATTTACATTCTCACGATAGACTTTAACATAGTACTCTAAACTTAAATCCAATATCCTGTTAAAGTAATATTCTTTTCTTTTTTGACATATTCAATCAGCGGGCCCCATGTTTCTTCGAATCTTTTTATCGGTCCCTTCCTTAAGAGCAGAGTCAGCTTGTCCATTTCTGCTACATTCAGTAGCTTATACAGCACCTCTTCTGGTTCCGGTATTGTCCTTACCCTCCAATATTTGGCGAGAGTAATCCTGGCCGCCGTCGTTATATAGATTAACAGTCTTTCTATTCCGTTAGGCATCTCCGTTCCCTCTACAATATTCAAAAGAAATAGTTCGGGCTTATATGCAATTTTCTTCCCTGTTATTGTTTCCATTAAGTTATGTATTTTTCTCCAGTATTTTGAGACTTCTCCACACGTCCACCATACATGGTAGAAGGTACCCCTGGTTGTTAGGCATTTCCAACACGCGTCATTACCGACCTTATATATCTTATCTAGCTGGGCGGGTGTCAAGTACCATCTATAGACCACTTTATATAAATTCTCTCTCAGGAGTTGGCACATGTAAAATTTCGGTTATTTTCCCACATTTTCTCCCAATTCTCCTGGCGTATAGAGTAGCCTAGATTCTTATGCCATTTTTCTCTATAATCTATCTCCGTGCATTTTTCGTATGAGTTTTTAGTGATAAGTTTGTACAGTTTACTCGATCTTTTCCCATGTGTCTGTAGGAGGATTTTCCCCCACGTTGTGGGGGTATCCTCCCATCCTAATTCCCTGTCTTTGTAGAATTTTGTTTTTAACTGATTGAGTTGAAACCAGTTCAGCCCTAGTTCCTCCAGATCTTCCTTATTTCTTAAACTGTATATGCGGTTCTCCTTAGTTATTAAATCTCTATATGTTATCACTTTCTCCCTTCCTGGTCTGGTTATAGATAGGGCCTCCGCTGGTGACATCCATAACGGGATTTTTTTACAGATCAACTCTTTATATTTCACCCAAATTTTCAATAGTGGCGCTTTTATAATATGGTTCCTAAATGTTGTATCTGTGTTTACTTTGTTATAAAATAAGTATGAGTGCCATCCGCCCTTATTTTCCCAGCCTTCTAGGTCCAGGAGATACCTGTCGTTAAGTTCGAGCCACGGGCGTATATTCTCCAGGCAGTTTGCCTCATAATAGCTTATTAAATCAGGGAATCCACATCCTCCTAAATGAGGTTGTGGAATTAGATACTTTAGTTTAATTCTGGCTTTCTTGCCACTCCAAATGAAAGACGCCAATTCCGCTTGCCATTTTCTAATTATCGTCATGTTTTTTAGAATGGGTAGAGTCTGGAAGAAGAAGTTTATCCTGGGGAATATCTTCATCTTAATTAAAGAGATTCTCCCTAGCCATGATAGATTTAATTTCTTCCATTCTTCGAGTTTCAATTTACATTCCCTCCAGCATTTTTCGTAATTATTTTTTACGAGCTGGCAGTTTTTATTAGTCATCTCTATCCCTAAATACTTAATTTTCTTTGCCAGCGGAATTCCAAATTTTACTTCTAATTCTCTTCCTTCCTGGTTCTCTATATTTTTAATTAACATTTGTGATTTCTTTTTGTTTAATTTAAAGCCTGATATTTCCCAAAAGTTTCTATGTTTTCTAGCCACTTCCCCATGTTGTCGGAGGGATTGATCATCATACAGGCCAAATCATCTGCAAATGCCAGAATTTTATATTTGTTTTGCTTGATCGAGATACCCTTTACCTCCTCGTCCTTTTGTAATCTTTTCAGTAAGATCTCTAACACAAAATTAAAAATCAATGGCGACAGCGGACAGCCTTGTCTTGTTCCTTTAGTGATCTTGATTTCTTTTGATCTTAAGCCATTTACCATTACACTTGCCTGTTGAGTTTTATATATTGCATTTATTGCAGTTGTAAATCTAAATCCCATGTCTAGTTCTGCTAAAAGACGTTCTATGGTACCCCAATTTAACTGATCAAAAGCTTTTTCTGCGTCCAGAAAAAGTATGGCGGCTTTTAGGTCTATGTTTTTATCTAGGTACTCGATCAGGTCAATGATTTGTCTTATATTTCGTTTCATGGATCGTCTTGGAAGAAATCCTGCCTGGTTATGGGACACCCATTTATTAAGGAAGGTTTTAAACCTACTGGCCCAGATGTTCACAAATACCTTATAATCCAAATTAAGGAGAGATATGGGTCTATAGTTCTCTAATTTTTCTTCATCCTTTCCTTCCTTATGGATAACTATGATCTCTGCCTCTTTCCATGATCTGGGAAGCTCGCCAGTTAATATGACCTTATCTATAACCGCTTTGATGTGAGGGGCTAACACTGTTTTCATGGTTTTATAGTAGATATCCGTAAATCCGTCTGGGCCTGGGGCTTTCCCACTCTTTAAACCTTCTATTGCTTTATAAATTTCTTCAATAGTTATTTCTCCATTTAAGGCTTCTCGTTCTTCCTCTGAAATCTGTGTTAGGCCTTGATTATTTAAGTATTGTTGTATTTTCTCTCCCTCTATATTTTCGCCCCTGTATAACTCCTGGTAGTATTTGGAAAAGGCATCAGCTATCTCCTCATCTGTATTATAGCTCCTCTCGTCTGTCGTTAATTTTGTTATATTCTTCCTCTGTTGTTTCTTCTTGACTTGGTACGCCAACCATTTTCCTGTTTTATTAGTATTTTCAAAGGTCTTTTGTTTGGTAAATTTTAGCTTCTTATCAATTTCCTCCATGGTTAGCATTTTTATTTGGTTATTTATTATTAATCTTTGGGCCAGCGCCTCTTTATCTTTTTTTGGTGGGCTTTTAATTTTTTCTCCATCCTATTTAACTCGTTTGTGAGTCTTTCCATCTCCTGTCTTTTTAGCTTCTTTTTCATACTGGCCCTCGCGATGAGGTTTCCCCGCATCACGGCCTTGCTAGCCTCCCAAATTGTTTTTATATCGACCTCTGGCTGAGTATTCAGCCGGAAGTATTCCTCCAGTTCGGCTTTGCTCTTTTGGATGTCTGTTTCTGATTTAAATAGATTATCATCTAGCCGCCACTTATATGACCTCCGGCCTACTCTGATCAGTGCTCCCACAGGGGCATGATCTGAGTAGATCCTTGGGAATATTGTGGTTTTTGTTGTATTTGTCGCTAGCCTCTTTGATACCAATATCATATCTATTCGGGACCAATTTGTCCTCCTTGCGGAGTAAAAGGTATAGTCCTCGGTCTTATCATGCTGTTCCCTCCAAATAGTTCTGTTTCATCATTATAAAAAAGCTATTTGGGAGTTTACTTTTATTTTGTTGCCCCTTAGTTTTTTTAAACTTTTTATCCACCTTGGGGTTACATACCCCATTAAAATCTCCACAGACAATACATTCATCCCATTCTGTTTCAGTTAGCCTCTTATTCAATTTAACGAAAAAATCCGCCTTTGCGTTGTTTGGCGCATATACACATACTATCAAGGTTCTTTTACTGCCCATCGTACCCATCACCGCTATTATCCGTCCCTCCTCATCCTTGAATTGTAGTTTCGGGTCTAATCTTGGGTTTACATAAAGGGCGACCCCTCTTTGTTTTTTTTCAATAGATGAGGTGAACAGGATCCCCAATTTCCTTCTTTCCAATAAATCTACCCTTGAGGCCTTCATATGGGTCTCCTGTATAGCATATATTAAGGCTCTTTGTTTAGCCAGGTAGTGGAAGACCCGTTTCCTCTTCTCGGGAATGTTCAACCCATTTATATTCACCGAAAAAAATTCACCTCCATTACTTCCTCTGGTGAAATTAGTTCTCTTCTTCCTCCTCTTCCACTGCACCTTCCTCCTCCGAGTCCCGGTCCGATTCGTCCCCGCGGGGGGTGGCCTGGTCACTTAGATCCTCTTCAATATCTTTTTTCCGTAACCCCTCCCCTTCCCCGTCTCCATTATTATCTCTTTCTTCACCTCTCTGGGATTTGAAAAGCATCCCCCTCGCCTCTCTCTGTTCCTTGGGAGCATATTTTTTCTCCCTTTCTCTTTTCTCCTTTTCTCTTAGCTCTTCTTGGCCATTGTGCTTTCTGGGGCTCCTATTTGCTGGGCTTAGAATATGTTTCCATTTCTTATAAAATTCCTTGGCTGCCTCCTCCGAATCTATCCAATATCTTGTTGCCCTAAAAGTGAATTGGATACCATCATATTTATCCCATTTGTATTTTATCTCATTGTCTTTTAGTATGTCTGATAGGAAGTAGTACTTCTTCCTATTTTCCAATACCCTTGAGGGGATTTCTCTCATGATTTTTAATGGTTTTCCGTTCACCGTATATGGGGTTGCCAGATGGTTCCTTATTATGTTTTCTTTCAACTTTGATGAATTATATTGGGCTATTATATCTCTGGGAGTTTTATTTCTTCTAGAGAAGGCCGTACTGATTCTGTAGGCCTTCTCCACCTTTTCTTCCACTAGGTCTTCTTCCTTCTGGAGGAGTGCCGCCGTCATTTTTACTATAATTGCCATTGTTCCCTCATAGTTCTCTTTTTCCATCTCCGGGATCCCCCTAATTCTCAGAATATAATCCTTCTGGTGGGTTTCTAGTTGGGTGGTTTTCCTCTTTAATTCTTGCTGTAGAGTAAGAAGCTCCCTGGTCGTATCTTGTTCTTTCTGGAGGTTAATCCTGTCCTCTTCTCCTTGTCTTTGAATCTTTTCCACTTTTTCGTAGAGACCCGCCATCTCCTTTCTTAACATTGTTACGTCTTTTTTCATATCCTTTCGTAGGTCCTGGATCCCTTCTTTTATCTGTTTCCTTTCTTCATTCCCCTTTCCTGCCATCTCCCGAAGTGCCTTGAGTTCAAATATAATTTCCTTGAATTGGTCTCTTGTATTCATTTCATCTTGGAATGAGTCTCTTCTTCCCACAATGTTTTTTTGCTCCTTCTCATTCCTCTTCCTTGTATTCATAGTATTCATAGTGTGTGCCATGGTTCTTTCTCTGTCCCTCTTAAAGCTCTTCACCACCCTCTCCCCACCGGATCTACCAGTTATTAGTAGTAAGGGTAAAGTGATTGTCAGCTAATGGTCTATCCCTGTAACTGCGGTTGGGAGAGGGTCTTGACTTGCCTTTCGTTTGCCTCTTGGACTCTGGTCTCCTTAAGTCTGGCTTCTTCCCCTCCTTCGTTAATAGTAAGACGGAGGTCTCTTGCTTGTCTCTTGCTTGTTGCCCTTTGCTTCCTTGCTTGACCTATTTAACCGTATCCACCTCCCGGGTGTTTCTCGGATACTAGGTGTTAGGTATTTAGGTTCCCTTCTTGGCCACAGGTCCTCCTCACGCGTCTCTCGTGGCTCAGCCTCTTTTTTTTTTCCCGGAAGTGCCCTCTTTCTTTATAGTAGAAGAGATGCCTCGCCGGAAGTTGCTCCGCGCTTTCGTTTTCGGCCTCCCTCTCCTCCTCGGAAGTAAGGTAAAATACTTATATGCTTGTAGCTCCTGGGTGCTTAAATGACTGTCTTACTTTTTTTTTTAGGGTCCTCCTTAATCTCTTTATTTCCTTT
Source organism: Anolis apletophallus (assembly GCA_030556195.1). Classification (NCBI taxonomy): domain Eukaryota; kingdom Metazoa; phylum Chordata; class Lepidosauria; order Squamata; family Anolidae; genus Anolis; species Anolis apletophallus. The sequence goes on along the minus strand of JARBWK010000004.1, from coordinate 22,800,333 downwards.
TCAACCCGCTTGTCTCCGGGTCTCTTGCGTCACGGGGCCGCTCTGAGCTATCCGCTGTAGAGTTGCTTGTTGGAGGTATTGCGTCTTCCTTCCCTCCTTTGGCCTTGCCGGGCCCTTGTTTTGCTGCTCCTTAGTCCCTGGGGGTTAAATGAGCCCCCCCCCTCGGTCTTGTATTGGGTGCCTGAGGCCGTGGCGTGTTGTGGCGTCTCCCCTTTCGGTTGCGCACGCCGCCGTAGCTACTGGTCCTGGGCCCTCGGTCGCTGCGCCTTCTGGGGGTCTCCCGACCTTCCTGGGTCGACCAGGTCCCCCCTGCCTGCACCGACCTGGACTTGAATATCCCCCCTTTCTCCAGGGGATATTGGGTTAGTGATGGCTCACCCCGACCGTCTGTAGTTACGGGCTCTCTCGGAGCCTGCCTTTCAGGCGTCCACCTCCATCTTGCCTCAGACCGTGAAACCTGCTAATGATGTCACCATCATTGTTCTGTATTGGAGAAGGCCAATGAAGCCTTTAATTGTAAAATGGGCTGCACAAATGAAAGAAGAGATGGCAACACAAGGATACTGACTAGTCTGGAGTAACTTGGTCTTACAACCATCACCCTTGCCCTCATGTCATTAGGACCCGGCACCTTCCTTTCCTTCTCTTTCTCTGTCAGTTAGGATATAATGTAGGCAAGGTTTTTCATTCCACTAGCATCATATAGTGTCTTGGCAGTAAGACAAGCAAATATTTGTTAGTGTACTACCTTTGACCTCGTCTACTCAAGAACTGGTGCTAGCAAGCTTTCTCATGTTTTTGGTACCTCAGGATGCTCACAACAAAGTCTCTCCTCTTATTTTCTTTTCACCATGCAAAGCACTTGTTCAATGTAACCTGTTTAGTCTGATCAGCAATGGTATTCCCCGTTGTCACCTACGGATGTGAGACTGATCATTTGAGGGAAGGATATTAGGGGCAAAGATGAAGTACTTTTGCCACATAATGAGAAGGCAGGAAAGCTTGGAGAAGACAATGATGCTGGGGAAAATGGAAGGAAAAAGGAAGAGGGGCTGACTAAGGGCAAGATGGATGGTATCCTTGAAGTGACTGGCTTGACTCTGAAGGAGCTGGGAGAGCTGACGGCCGACAGGGAGCTTTCAGAAACTAGAGATCTCCTAATCTAATCTTTTCCTTGGGCAAACCACACAATAAAAATTTCGAGGCCCCTTTGTCTGCTTTGGGTTACATGTTGTATGTTTGGAAACTAGAAATCTCCTATAATCTGCTAATAATTTCCTTGGGATGGGGCAGGGTTGAACAGTGGCATGGCCTCCGCTTATCTTGGAAACAAGCAAATGTAATAATTTAATGTTATGAGATAAATTCCATTTTTTCATATTCAGAGAGATGTGCTCTAGACAAATATGCAAAACAGAGAGATAGATTTAAATTTTCCAAAAGAATCCTGGAGGCAACACCTTTCTTCTTTTTGTAATATTCCTTATTAGATTACTGAAATTACTTTAAAATTTTTCAAGGGCCCAGGGATCTTTTAAACACGTTGAAAGTTAGTATGCTAACAGAGGAGAATGCTTTCTACCACTGTGGCAAGTTTTGTCAGTAAAAATGAGGGAAAGGGAATCCCCCAAGTTTTGCCTGTCCCATTTGCAGGTTTTCGCGTATTGCGCAATTGCACCTGGCATTAACGAAGTGATTCAGAAATTTTTGAAATTTTGGAAAATTCTGACCTTTTTTTGGAAAATTTCAGAAATCATTTCTGAATCAAATAGCCAGCGCCTTCTACATCCGAAATGAGTTTTGAACCATTTTTTTCCTTGATCAAAGAAACCTAGTTTTTGGAGCATTGAAGGAAATAAAAGGAGATTAAATATTATTTACCAAAGAACAGTAGGATTTGACCTTCATTACAATACATTTTATGGAGGGATAATGCAAACTGTTCCCTGGCAGCTCTTGTATTATACTTTGCAACAGGGAGTATTGCCAGTGGGATAGCCTAGTAATTTTATTGAGCTCAGTAGCACTTTTTAATTCACAGCTGAGGTGTACTAAAATATAAACAGAACAAAGACCAGTTATAGACTTGTGCATCATGCATGTGCAGGAAGGAGGTTTCACAGGGAAGGAGGGAAGGAGGAGGTAGTATATCTAGTCATGGATGGAATAATGTTATTCCTAAATATACATGATAGTAGCAAGAAAGGTTGCTTACTCATCCCGCATTATCTTTTATCAGTTTCACTTGGTAATGCACATATTGCCCCATCAAGGTCATTTGGCCACATCTACTCACACTTTGATAATGTCTTGTTTAGGAAATTGTATGTGGGACACTTTTAAGAAACAGCTTGAATTTGAGTATTTAGACTATTTATTCTTGGACTGGGCAACTGCAGAGAAGGCAGAGAGCATTTTCTTTTTTCTAACCATGACAGGCTGTACCATAATGTTTCCAGGCACCAGAAATAACATGACTTTAACTTTGGCCATCATTTTGGTTAATTTTCAACTATTTTTTCTCTAGAGACTTTGGAAGTGCTGAGGGGGCAAAAAAAGTAAGGTTCAGCTGGGTTTTCAGGTTTTGTCTGGCTTTGAATCACCCCAAAATCAGCATTAAAATGGTGTCGTTCTGGGGTCTTTTAGAGGTACTGGAGGGAGCATGAATTTTGCCCACTCTTGATCTACAGCATGTCTGTGTAATGTCGCTGGCACAATGTCAATTAAATGAAAAAAATACACTGCATTTCATGTGGGGCTTAAAATACTTTGGAATTTGCAGCTGAACTGGAATAGGGCAAAATGATTATTTACTAGATCTAGTCTGTACCTTCTCAGATGCATGAATTCCCAATCCACTCTTTAAAGCCCTAAATCAGTGGTTCTTAACCTGTGGGTTGCGGACCACCAGTGGATTGTGAGGACAAAAATCTGGCCTGCAAGCCTCCTTCCTCTTTATTTATTTTATTTACTTTATTTCTGCTGCTTTCACACCATCTGCCACACCTTTCCTGTCACTGACCATGGCATATATTCTGTATCAGAAACTAGAGCTGATGTGGTCTAGCCAAGGCAATTTTCTGATACAACACCCAAACCAAATCTCTAGAGTTGACCAAAAAACTGATTTATAACCCTTTTGGTACCTGGTCAAAGTGGTCTCTGGTCAAGTGGCCCATGGTCAAAAAAAAGTTGGGAACCACTGCCCTAAATGGTCTTGAGGAGCCTTCTTGTGTATTATTTATTTATTTATTACGTACAGTATTTATATTCTGCCTTTCACACACCAAAGGGCACTCAGTGTGGATCACAATGCACATTTACATGGGAAACATTCATTGCTGTTTTTGACATACAAGAGATACAGACAAATAGAGGCCATTCAGCACTTCAGATCCTGGAGGTTGCTCAATTTGGTCACGGGGGGAGCTGTTGCCTCATCCACTATGGTGCTGAGCCTTTTTGGTCATTGTATTTCCTTCTTGCTCTCCAGCATTTTTATGGTGTTATAAATTAGTCTCCCTGCTTTAAGCTGTCCCTACTTTCTCTACTCCCAGCTCACTGCTGTTTTCAAACTGCTTAGGTTGACAGTGAGCTGGGAATTTTTTAACAGTTATTTTTTAAACAGCTATTAACAGTCAGGCGCTCAACTCTGACTCGGGCTTCGAACTTGCCACCTTTCGGTCGGCACTGATTTATTGCAGCTGGTTTACCAGATGTGCTACTTCCTTAAAGACTCCCTATCCAAGTTCTTTTTGCCAATGAAAATCATTCAGGACTGTTATAAGTGTTATAAATTTTCACTACTACAGAAAATGTCTTTTTAGTTATGACATCCTCTTTTAAAATATCTCCCAAAAAGATTTCATTTCCAAGGCTTCTTAGATTGGTGCATTCTAAATCCAGTTATAATCTGCTGTGTACTCTTAGGGATGCTATGTTATTTTGGCATACTTTTTGTATATGGTGTTTCTAAGATGCTGGTGTTAACTCATTCTGTTTTATTATTTTCTGATTGAATGTTGCAATCTTTTATGGTTTCATTTCCTTAAGCCACTCAACTGATATTAAACAACTGATATTAGGTAGCATACACAAATATTGCAAATGAATATATAACTCATGGAAGAACTACATATATCTGACCAGGCTATTCTGGCTTATCAATAAAGAGAATGTCTAACAAACTTTATGATCAGACCCAAAACACAATATGTTGCTGTTATCAGTTTGATGAATACATTTTCTAGAAAAGAATATAGCAAGCTGTCTCTCACTAATCTCAACAATGTGGCCTGTATATTTTCATTATTCTTTGCTAAAGTGATAGTTATGAAGATATTTTGTACATTTATCAGTATGTCAATTATAGATACTCTTCCTTCAGTGGAATGCAATAAGCATTTATGTGTAAATGAAATGGGTTTTTTTTAAAAGTCCTAGCCTGACAAGTACTCCCTTGGGCAATCAATGCTTGGTTGAACACCAAAACTAGTAAACTGTCATTGGAACAAGACAGAACAGTAGGAAATGCTGCTAAATACATGATGGCACGAACACCTTTGTTTTTCATTACCTCAGTAACACTGCCTTTCTGCCAGAAGCTATAATAGAGGTCCTATTTATTTAGCAGTTTTAAAGCTGCCTGCTTGTGTTGAAAATTAAATAGATAGATACATCATAGACAAAAATATTTGAAATAAAGAGAAGTTAGAACAAAAGATTATCACATTTTGTGAGGTTTGGCTATTGCATGCTGATGAAATTTATATTTGCAGATCAATAGATTTCAGATGTGCGTGCACCTCATCCGATTCCCAATTACAGTTAAACCTGCTAGCCAATTTCTTTGCTTGTGCAACAGCTTTTGAGATACAATTTATTGAATTAAGTTAGGGAGAATATCTAGAATGTATGATATCCTAGCCATTGTATAAAGTGTTTTTACTTTTTAATAAAAAAAATTTTCACCGTTCATTTTGGGATCTTGAAGTCTACTCTGAATACATTCGATTTTGTGACAACACATGGGGGCCATTGAACAGGACTGAATGTAGATGTTTAGCAAAAATAGCAGAGAAAATGTTTGAGGTATGCCTCATTTTCTCTACCTCCCATTTACAGGGTTTCATCATCTATCCTTGTCCCTCATCAATGGAAAAATGCCTCAGAGAATGCTTTAGAGAGTGAAAATGGAAAACAATATAACATTGTTGGTCAAGAATTTTGGAAATGACATTTGATTAATGGTTGACTTATAAATATATGGCAAATATTTGTTCAGTCCTTGGTTGGGGATTATGTGTTTGTAAAATGTTCACTGTTTTGTGTTCTGTTTACACTATAAGCTGTTAATGTATGTAAATAAAAATTATTTTAAAAAAGAAAAGAAAAATGCCTCAGAAATAAAAGATACATATTACATAAAAATGATTTGATCAATTTATAAATAGCTGCTATATGCAATTGCTTACATAGTTTTTGTCACCAGATCTTTTCATTTATCAATTAAATAAAGTAAGTTTTGAAATTCATAGGAAATTTGTGACACTTTCGAATTAAAGTTGATATTTGTGCCTCAAGAAAGGTGAGCTTTGAAATGTTCTGCTATAAGATAACCATGGTGGCGGCAGAAAATTAAACAGTTTTGAAAGAAGGATTAAATGCCAATATCAAAATGGCTTTGGAATAAAAAATGGGCTATTAGAAAATTACTTTAGCAAAGAATTTCTTGGTTTTAAACATAAAATTGCATTAATCATTGCTATAGGAAAGTGCCTCATTCAGCTTCGATCTCAAAACAGGCTTGGATTCTCCAATCCCAACACTTGGTTGAGGAATCTAAAGTTCTTTATATTCCATGGTTCACGGATGACCTGTGAATGCTGAAGCGAAGGCGGAAGCAGCTGGAGAGCGCGTGGCGCCGGAAACCAACTCAGACGTCAAGAACAGCCTTCAGAGACATGCGCAGGACATATGAACGGGCGGTCAAAGAGGCCAAGAAGATTTACAACTCCTCTCTAATAGCGGCGGCAAGATCGCGCCCGGCACAGATCTTTAAGATCGTTCGAGACCTGGCTACGCCCAATTCACTACCGAGAGACAATGAAGACTCAGCTATTACAGCGGAAGATTTTCAAGATTTCTTCACTGAGAAAATAATTGCTCTTAGGCGTGATTTACCCTCTATATCTGAGGAGAGGAGCGGGATGGGAAAGAATCCAGCCCCATCGTCCAGCCAGAAACTCGACCAGTTCAAGGCCCTGAATCCAGAGGAGATCAACCAAATCCTGGCCGCAGCAAGGGCAACCACCTGCTCTACAGACCCCTGCTCGTCCCATCTGATTAAATCCTGTTCGGGGAGCCTCTCGGCCACTCTGACAGGGTTGATAAATCACTCATTGGAGCTGGGAGCTTTTCCCAACGCTCTGAAGGAAGCTAGAGTCCGCCCGCTGCTGAAGAAGGCGAATCTGGATCCAGCTACGCCGGCAAGCTACCGGCCGGTCTCAAACCTACCCTTCCTCGAAACTGATTGAACGGGCAGCAGCGATCCAATTACAGGAATTCCTGAAACTTCAGGAAGCCTGGACCCCTGCCAATCGGGTTTCCGCTCCGGACACGGAACTGAGACCGTTTTGGTGGCCATTACGGACGACATCCGCCGCCAATTGGAGAAGGGAGGCTCAGCGATCTTGGTGCTACTCGATCTCACCGTGGCGTTCGACACGGTGGATCATGACCTGCTGTTGCGACGACTTTCAGCCTCTGGGATTCAAGGCACAGCTCTGGCCTGGTTCGATTCCTTCCTACGGGCCGCTCGCAGTGTGTTGAGTGGCGAGGCCAAGTGTCCAAGAAATCCACCCTGGACTGCGGAGTCCCCAAGGCGCCATTTTGTCACCAACGCTTTTTAACATCTATGTCCAACCCTTGGCAAGCATAGCCAGAAGTTTTGGATTTGGGTGCTATCAATATGCAGATGACACCCAGCTCCTGCTGAAGCTTGAGCCAGGCGTAACATCAGTGCCTGAGAACTTCAGACAAGGACTAGAAGCAGTGACTAGATGGCTCCGCGCATACAAACTCAAGATCAATCCAGCAAAGACAGAGATTCTATGGCCGGGACACCCAGAGCCACCCATTCCGCTACCTCTCTTTGAGGGAGAGCCGCTTATCCCGGCCCCGTCTGTGAAGAGTCTCGGTGTGATTCTGGACTCAAGACTCTCGCTAGAGGCCCAGGTTGCTGCGACAAGTAAGGGAGCTTTCTTCCACCTGCGTCAGGCACATCAACTAGCTCCCTACCTTCCACCAGATGCGCTGGCTACGGTGGTCCATGCCACAGTGACATCGCGGCTGGACTACTGTAATGCCTTGTACGTGGGGTTGCCGCAGTCAACCACTCGCAAAATCCAGCTAGTGCAGAATGCAGCCGCCAGACTCCTCACCGGGACACTGCTGAGATGCCATATCGCGCCATCTTTGCAGTGCCTGCACTGGCTGCCAGTCGAGCTCAGAGCCATCCATAAGACCTTGTCGCTCACCTTCAAGGCTCTCCATGGCGCTGGCCCAGCTTACTTAAAAGACCGCCTGCTCGAACCAGTCCATTTAAGGCCGCCGCGTCCAGGTGTGAATGAGGCTCGCCGACATCACAAGACGAAGAGCCTTCTCCATCGCGGCCCCTGTTCTTTGGAACTCGATGCCGCGAGCAGAGAGCTATCCTGGACATGCCCCAGTTCCTGACCGCATTGAAGACCTGGCTCTTTCGAAAGGCCTATGGCTAAGGTCACCTTCCAGACTTAGCCTGAGTTATTAGACCTTTTAACCAAATTCTTTTTTTTTTTATTATTATTTTTAGCTTAACTATTGAACTGTTTTTATGTGTTCTATGTGTAAGTCGCCCGGAGCACTGACGTGGAGGGCGACTCACAAATATTAAAATCAATCAATCAATCAATCAATCAATCATATACTTTTAGTCTATATCTAGCTGGTGTTTTTAGTTTCATTAATTTACTTCTTGAGATTCAGTTTATTATGGTGAGACATAACTGCATTTTTAAATCTTAATTTATAGCATATTGAGTGAAAATTCTGGCATGAGGCAGAACATGAGAGCTTTTCACCCAAGGTGACGCCTTTCAATAATTAGACACCAGTTTAACAGCAAGCACAAAGGCAAAATTATAGTCTTAATGGCAATATTGTTCGTATGTGAAACAGGTCGCGATCTTTGGAAAACTGGCAACTTTCTTTTGGATCAGGCATTACAAAATGCACTGTATTGTCATGGGAATAAAAGCATGAGTAAACAAGCCACTAATGGGAAATGGAAGAAAAATTCTGAAACATTAGCAACACCGATAGCTGTCATAAGAGAAAGACATAATTGTGAAAAGAAGTTATTGCTAGTGCACTTAGCTATGCCAATAAAGCATGATAAGATAACAAAAGGCATTTCTTCTTCTTTGTTGGTATCTTGACAAGTAATTTCATATGTCTTTCAAACATTATAGAAATAGGGAGGGAATATATTTTTAAAGGCAAACTTCCCACTCTCTTCTATTTAATTCATGTTACCATTTTCCTATAAACCATTTCTGTTCAGTGATGGTGGTTCTAACTTTATTTTCAATTACTTCATACCTAAAATGAGGGAATTTTTCCATTTTATTTCTTCTGTCTATTCTGCCTTATGTCTATTCTGTATTATTAGTAGAAGGTTAGTAGGTAGCTTCCCTCACCAGGTCCTCCTTTTTGTGTCAAAGGCTTTTTCTTTCTGTTTCCCAAATATTCATTGGGATATTTCGGGGCATGGGGGGGGGGGGGGTTGTCCAGTAGATCTAATGAGTTTTAGATATAATGAAGTGATCCCCAGTGTGCACCTTCTCTTTCAGTAATAGATAGTGTTACAATAAAAGACCAGAAAACATGTTGGAGATTTTTGCTTCCATCGGTTGTGGACTAGCACAGGGGGGCCATCACATTGCAGGAGGGTTTAGCAGTCTCCTAAAGCCATATATGATTGCAAGTGGAAGAAGAAAAATGTACACTATAGAACTATGAAGATAGATAGGGCACATCCACTCTAAAGTGACAGTGATTAGCTTTCACACTGTCTCAAACCAATTTTAGTTACCAGATGAGGATGAATTGAAGTGATTATCTGACTATATTATATTACATTTTATCCTACTATATTTTATTTCATTCTGTTTTATTGGTGTAATATATATTGATATGACTGATGGTCTCTCAATAAAGATTCATTCATTCATTCATACATTAGAGAATGTGTAGTTATGTGGAATGCCTTGAAATGCCTCAGGGGCCCATTAACTTTTCTTTCAATTTTGTTCCTGTTAACTTGGATTTTTCCTTAAACTGTGAATTTTAAATACAATTGAGGCAGTTTTCTCCAAAATGTTCACTGAATTTGCCATTCCAGCCTAGTCTACAAAGGAAATCAATTTTAAATGTATGTCAAAAAAAAAACCCACACATATATTTAATGAACATTTTTATGAGAAGTGAAGCTGTGACAGAAACTCACTGACTTGTTTCTTAGATTAACATATTACTATATCTTCTATTTGTGTTGTTGCGTGCTTTCATGTCACTTTTGAGGTGGGCCTACCATGTGCAACTCACCAATGGTCAATAAGTAGTTTTCTGTGGCTGAGCAGGGAATCAAACTCTGGTCTCTACAGTTGTAGTCCAGTTCTCAAACAACTGCACCACACTAGCTATGCTTCATAGAATTATATTCTACTTTAAGGAAAGAACAAGAATTATTGTGTGTTTTTTGGTGAGCCAAGAGGTGTACCAAACTAGTTTAGTCATGTTAATTTCTTACTGATTTAGATCATAACATATTACAATGCACATGTTGATGCACATGTTGAAAATGGGGGAAACTGCTGAGAATTAATCAACATTGCCACTGAATAGGAAGTAGCCATACAATATTTGGTAGAGGTCATTAGTTTTGAAGCTCTATTTTATTTAATAGTATTTGCTATGAGTAATGACTTGCCAATTGGCTTATAGCAGCTGACACTTGGGGCAGTTCCAGACATACATTAAACCCACTTCAGAGCAGGTTTAAGAAACCTCCTCTGAAGGGGGTATAAGTCCGCACAGACAGGGGGGGGGGGACAAGCCTGATGGAACATGGCAATGATGCATGGGGTGGGGAGCAAATCGTTCCTGGTTCCCCATCTCCTAGTGCATTATTGGTATGTTCTGTCAGGCCTACAGAGAGGTCTCATAGTGCTCAGTACATTTTCTTTTTTTATTTGAAAGGATTATTTGGGGGGGGGAGGGTGGGCACCATATCACATCTTTAGGCTCCAGGAGCCCAAAAATGTGCAAGATGGGTGTGCAAACTGGCCCTGAGGTAATCCTAGGACTAACCAGAAGTCTTTCCCCATAGGGCCCATATTCCATTAGACCCATGTCTTTCACAAAGGTATGGGTCTAATAGGCTATCAAATTAATTCGGGATAAAGCAGTGTGTTTCCTGCTTTGTTTCAAATGAATCATTTTTTACTACAATAAAAGTGTGACAGGGCCCAGGATACAGGCTCTGTCTGGATGGACCCTTGGTTATCCCATAGGATGGGGATTTAAGCAAGTTTCCTTGTTGTGCAAGAAATACCTGCTGAAATACCCACTTCTACACAATAATTAAAGGTATAGGAACCCTGTCCCTTATGTCACCTATTACAAGTATTGTTCTGTTTACAGTGTAAAAATGCATTTTCAGAGAGTTGTTGAGTTTTCTCTGTGTTTAACTTTTTTCTTTTAAGAAGCTACTGCAAAAAAATCCGTTTTAGTAGCATTTAGGTTATATGTGAGATGATTCTCCACCTGGGAAATCATCTTAGAACTTAAGTCACTTTAAATATCTACACAATTACTGCTGAATTTAAAGTATCTATTTCAAGAAATATATGTGGTCAGATAGGATGATCATTGCTATTGTATTGTCAATACAACATAAGATTTTATTTGTTTTATAGAAGCAAGAAAGCACCAAGATATTTCAAACAAGCAACATATAAGCTTATGTTTTTTTAAAATGCAGCAGTCATCTTTCACTGGAAAACAAAATGAAACAAAACAAAAAAAGCCCCTCAAAAAGATATTTTATGAGCCTAATACAACATTTTGCTAGTGGGCTTCTACGGTGGTTGTACAAAAATCTATTCCCTTTAGCATTAGTGTAAACAATAAACTAACTTTGTTATTGGCAGTTCCGCAGTAGTTTTTTATCCAGTCATTTTAGTGCAGAATAATTTTTTCATACAAATGCTTCAGTAAAACAGCAAAGAAACAGTAAATATCAAATGCTTGGAGATATTATTAATCTCAATCTATTTTACCTTAGATGACATCAAGATTTTAATCCTTTACTCATTTATCTGCATTGAACCTTATTGAATTCAGAGAAGAAGTATATGCTGGGGATAGAAAGAATATTAGGAAATATGTTTTTCAAGTGTTGAGAAACCCTAATGAGAAAAATCATAGACTGATAAAAATCTTTTTCTGTACAAACTTCATACATGGTTGTTTTGCAAAGAAAACAGCATTTTCTGAGCAGGAAACAGCACATTCTATATATAAAACTGTCTTTATATGTATAAATATTTCTTTCTGACAATGATGACAAGGAAAAACACTTATTGGTTATATTCTTATTTTATTATTATTTCATTCACATTCACTTAATGTTCAATCTCCATGAAACAATGGAATTCTATAAAACAGATCTAGCCGGACTTCTACCTCTATTATATGTGTTAATTATATTTCTGAATTATATCTTCTTGGTATAATCTGGGTGGCGTTTCTCTTCAATTTATATCTCTGATTCTCAAGATGGGATTGGTGTGCAGTCATAATCATATTGAAAAGAAATCATTATATAGTTAAATGGAACTTTGGAGAAAATAATGTGTGCAAGACCTATCCCCACTGCTACTTCTCTCAGATGAGGAGAGCTATATAGAGAGAGGCTCTTCATGTGATCAAGAACCTAATTTCTCTGGAATCAGGGTAGAATGGAGGGAAGGTACAAGAAGGAATGGGAGAAAGGAGCCCTGAAATAAAAAGGCAGAGAAAGGGAAAGAGAATATAATAAAGTACAAGAAATTAAAGGCAGAGAGAAAGAAAGGTGGAAAGGAGAGAGAAAGAAGTAAAGGAGCTCTGTGTTTGTGTAGCCAAGGCTGGGTCTGCTGAGTGTGAGCTCCTGGCAAGCCATGGCAAAGGAAGGAAGCCGCCTCCTCCTCCGCTTCAGGGCCTGTGGCTGGCAAGATGGCGGTCCTGGCAAGGCAAGGAGGAAGATGTAAAAGTGGCTGCATTGCCTTTACTGGTGTTGTATGCTACCTTGCTGGCTTGCCTCCTGGCTGGCTCCCTTGCTGGCTCCCTTGCTGGCTCCCTTGCTTGCCCCCTCGCCAGCTTCCTTGCCTGCTCAGTCCCTTGCTTGCCCACTTGCCCCCACACTCATCCCTTGCTGGCTCCCTCACTTGCCCCCTTGCCGGCTCCCTCAATCCTTCGCTTGCCCCCAGTTTAGATGTGATTCTAATATGTCATCAATCATAATGAACACCCCAATTTTAGCTAAGCGATTTAGCCCAAAAAGGTGTATATTTGAATTGCATAAATATGGTAATAATGTTTGGTAAAGTGGAAATCAGTAAGAAAAGATTACACTACTTACACTGGGTTTAGCAGGAACTTGAAGACCAGGGCTCCTGAATATCTTTCACTAATAGAATTCCCGTAAGTCAATGCTGGCTTGAAAGAAAATAACAATTGTCACTTTCAATTTAGAGGGTAATCCAAGGCAGCTCATCACAGTTTTTGTCAGTCTTTTAAAAATCACCCTATTGTAGGTACTATAATGGCTAGGAACAAATGCCAAATTGAAAAGACAGCAAAAGAAAATTAAAACAAACTTTATTAATTGTTGCATTAGTTCTATGTTTTATTTATGAGTTTATTAATTTTTATGTGTACCATAGTATGCTAATCAATGCTTACCATTCTCTTATTTTGTAAATACGAATCATTTTAATAATAATTATTATTATTATTATCTTTTCAGTTCTAGGAAGCATAGAGTGTAGTCCTCCTTTGCATGGAATGCAGCATGCATGCTTACTACAAATGCCTGTAAAAATAGATAAGGGTTATGATTGTATCCAAAAGGGAAACTATTTCATGCTCTATTGCAAGCAAGGCAAACAGTTCTTCAAAACCTGTGAACATCATTCAAAATGCCCATGTTCCACTAATAATATATTTAAACGGTTGTTTACCTTGACAATTATGTACATTGAGATTATATCAATAATTACAATTTCGAAAAACTTTTTATTTTAGAAACTCTGAGTAATGTTGGATATCACAGGTCTATTGGACCTGTGAATGTAGAATGTCAGGTATTTTTTTAAATAAATAAGGTTTACATTCATGGTGGATTTTGAAAGTTAGCATACCCCAGATGGGTCCAGTAAGTCTGCCTCATTTAAACTATTTTTATATGTATATTGAGTTTGCATTTTGAAAACAATGTAATGAATAACTTACAAATACTGAGAGAAAACCAACAGAAAAATTTTAAATTTGCTTATGTCGGGAATTCATTTTCTGAAAATCAAGTCAATATTAATTAACATGCATTGGAATTTTATTTATTTATTTATTTATTTATTTATTTGTCATGTTTCTATACCGCCCCTCTCAGCCCGAAGTCGACTCGGGATGGTTTACACAGGCAGTCTCTGCCCTCAATACAACACAGCAACAAGTTGAATTTGAAATTTACTAACAAAGGCAGAAACATGATTTGTTGTGTACTATAAAAAGCGCTTTCAATTTTGACTATGTTCTCAAGACATTTCAACAGGCTTGCAACGTTATCAGATTGGCTGCTGGAATCACCATGGATCATGGCAAATGTGTCTGTGTCTAGCATGGGGTGTGGGAACACGTCACCCCATGCCCTGCATCATCCATCTTCCCCCTTACCTCATCCTACAAGGGAAAGTGTCTGCTGCACGCTTCCCCCATTGATCCCTACGCAACACGAAGAGCCTCCTGCAGTGGCGAAATATACCAGTTCCTCTCCATTTGCACCATGGAGACCTGCCAGAAATAGCTATACGTCATGGAATGAGAGCCAGCAGACTCCGTGGGGCAAATAGAGAGGAACCAGCATATGCCATCAATTTTAGCCAATATAATGAGGTTGTCTGAGATTATTGAAGATCATGTTTAAAAAAACAAACATAAGGGGAAGGAAAGATGAGGGCAAATGGCTGGTATAAAAATGTTAGTAGGTTCTGGATCCAGAGTTCTGGATCCAGAATTGGTTGTGCTCAGATGAGGCTATTTTGGCTACATTGAACATTCCTTGAGTGGGATTCAGTTTCTACACTATTACCTTCCCCTCTTAATGCCTTCTCACCTCCCTCACAAAACCTTAAGGGTGATTAGACATCAATAAGAAAAGATTCAAGGGCCACATGGAGCACTAGAAGAGGGAGGGAAGTCCAGTCCAGTGGGCTGGCAGACAGATGCAACTATGTACAATTTATTGGGACTGAAATTAGTCACAACTACTTTATCCATTGAGTTCAATGAGTTTCTCTCTCTCTCTCTCTCTCTGAAGCATAACATAAAGCTTGATCCAACCCAATATTTTAGAAACTACTTTCCATTTTGATGTGATAAAACCTCTGACTTAATGTGGTATATACAAATGGTTTTTTTTATTATTTAAATACTTCCTGATGGGTAATTGGGCAATCAGGTGAACAATATAGTAATACACAAAGAGAAAAATGCTACTGTGAGCAGCACCACATGGATCCCCCCCCACCCCAATTCCCACATATCCTCCATAATTTTCTATTTAATTGTTTTCTCTTTTGCAATGTGCTTTGGGTGGAAGAGTTCAATTTTCCACTAACTAATACTTGTTAGCTTCCTTAGAGAGTGTCAGTTTAATTAGAAACACAGAGGTCTCACTTGTAATTTATAATCTGGCAAAAGAGTCAAATGCATTTTTAAAGACAGAGACTGCCTTCACTCTAATCAAGGCATTACTTCTCAGCATAAAGGTTAGTAACATGAAGAGGTTAAAACATCAATGCCTCTTTGTAACTTCCAGATCAAGGTTCAATACAAAACATGAACTTCTAAGTCAGCACTCAAGAGGGACAGATGTTTTACCCTATCACTGACAAAACTGAGTCCAATTGCAGCAATAAATTAACTGACAGACTCTTATAGATGTTACACACTACATAAGATGTCGTTTACTCAATTTACTCAGTTGCTAATTATGTGAATGGAATTTCATGTATTTGATCCTTAGAAAGCAGAAGAAAAAAAGAAAAACCTGCATTAAATACAGTGGAAGGCACTGTAATAAGCACAGTAGAAAGCATTGCTGGAGTCAACCAAATCTTTGCTCTGAAAATGAAAAATTAATGGCCATAAGGTAATGTTCATAAGTAAATATTACTGGCCCCAATAGACAAGCATGCAGTATGACCCAGAATTATCATTAGAATTTTATTCTCAGTAATATCACATGTACAATATCCAATCTTCTTAACACACTCACTCTCTCTTTCTCTCTCTCTCTCTCTCTCTCTCACTCCCCCCCCCCCTCGAGTTATCATATTCTTTCATTTTTACAAGTATCCTGAGGATCAAAATATCTGCATAGACAGGATGAGGGTGAACAATGCAAAAAAGACTGGAAAAGACTTAGATCAATATATTTACAGATATATCTTCGTGTTACATTCTGTTAGAGGGAGGGTGAGAGGGAAAGACAGAGGGGTATTCTGCAGCATGTTTGAGTGTCTAGTGCACATTAGGCATGTACACTGATTCATTTTGGCCAGTTCCCTGGTTCCGCTTATTCATGTGGCTGTCATGGCAAGGGCTTAGCCTCTATTTGTTTTTGGGGTTTTTTGCCCCAACAGAACGGTAGCTGTTGAAGATCGTCTGTTTTCAGTTGCAAGTGGAGTGTGGGAGGGAGGAAACTGTTAGAAGGGAAAGAGAGGCCTTTTTAAAGGAAGTCCAGGATAGGATAGCTGCAGGTCATCACTCTTCCTAAGCTGGAAGTGGAAAGCCTCCTACTTCAACAGTTTACCCAGATTGTGTAAGCCTGATGCACATGCACGCAATATCACACTAGCATTACTTTTTGAAATATTAAATAGCACAACATTCTACATTAACACTGTAGAAATATTGCAATCTAAGCAAATTAAATAATGTTGATATGTTAGTCAACTCTATACAGTCTATAAACACACAAATTTAATTGTGAAGGAGGATAAGACATATTTCTTCCAATACATGTGTAAATGTATGTTTGAAAGTTATTTAGGCTTTGTTTAATACTTTTCCCTTTTTCCTCACCTGTATTGGCCTCTCTGTAGGAATGTAACCTAAAAGAAATGTTGGTCACAGTACAGATGATAGATAACTTTCTTGAACCCTGAAGGCAACAGAGCAGTGTTGAATTTTTAGTCTATTCCCAGTGCCGTGAGGACTTTCTTTTACTCTACTGCTATGCAAAAGATCTGTGCTAGGAATAAAAGTAATCTGATGTTTCCATTTTCATTCATTCACTTGATTCCCTTATGGTTGTCAAGAAGATTGTTGTTCCAACCAAACGAAGTGCTGATCTTTGACACAGGAAGATTGCTGTAAATTGGAATGAGACCACCAAAATACATCAAATGAGGAAAAGCCATCTGACTGCATTTCCTTTTATTTGTGACTGTCAAGGAAACCCATTTAAAAGTTCCCAGCAATGCAACCTCCTGACCAGATCAAATGATGTCCTGTCACAAATTTGCTAATAAACAAATCCATCAAAGGCTTCAGAAGAATTTTTTTGTTATTATTAAAAATGTTGATATTAAAATATAAATCAGATTAAATAAAGCTTATCTATTCAACTATCTATCCATCTACTATAGTTTAACCAATGTATACGTATTTATGTGGGAGTAAGAAATCACTGTATTTGTACCACAGATGTTTTAGATATTTTTTCCATAGCAGTTTTTGTGCCTGAACTGCTATTATTCCATTTAAATAATGACCTACCTTTTTGAGAGCAGAAAACACTGAAGACAAAAAAGAATAATATTCAATATGAAAGTATGACTTCTTGGCACTGAATTTGTCTCTCCTAATTGAACAGACATTAGGAGGGATGAAAAATAAATGGTTTACCACAGGTTTGCAGGACATGGGAAACAAGTAAAAGAGGATCTAGGGTGATTCATTACTTGAAGCAGTGATGTCTGGTGGCTTTTGTAGCACTGCATTTGCTAATAGCTAAAGTTAAAGGCTTCCCCTGACATTAAGTCTAGTTGTGTCTGACTCTGGGAGGGGTGTGTGTGTGTGCTCATCTCCATTTCTAAGCCAGAGAGCTGGCATTGTCTGTAGACACCTCTAAGGTCATGTGGCCAGCATGACTGCATGGAACACCGTTACTTTCCTGCACACTTACCTTACTTTCTACTCACATTTGCATGTTTTGAACTGCTAGGTTGGCAGAAGCTGGGGCTAACAGCGGGAGGTTACCATGCTCCCTGGATTTGAACCATCAACTTTTCAATCAACAAGCTCCGCAGTTTAACCCACTGTGCCACCAGAGGGCCCTGCATTTACTAATACATGTATTTATATTCTCCTGTTTTTCTAGTGCTAGGCAGCTGAACATATAAGTTGTTTCTTTTTATGCTTCAACAGAATTAAGCAGCTACTTATTTTTAAATCAAATAGAGGAAGAGGATGGTATTTCTTTTTATATTAGAGGCATTTTTAATTTTGCTTGCTTCTTAACAAATGTATTCCTACTTTGCCGAATAGCCTGAGTTCAGTAAAAGGATGAACTAAATGTTTGGCCAATTGGCCATTTAACAAATGAAAAATATTCCAAAATACCACAAAGTACCCTGCAGACCTCAACTACATTTCTGAACTGTTCAAAATTTACAGGAGGAGATTGGGGTGTTACTGAACACCATGATTACTGGTTGAAACCCTCAATTTTCAATTGCCAGGTTTTTTTATAATTTCTGTGTGAATCATTTTATATGCTTTTGTATTGTGTATTCAAAGCAGTCCATACTCCAGGAAATAATGCCCAGCTGCTCACTAGAGGGAAGATATTAGAGGTGAAGATGAATTATTTTGGCTACATAATGAGAAGGCAGGAAAGCTTGGATAAGATAATGATGCTGGGGAAAAATGGAAGGAAAAAGGAAGAGGGACTGACCAAGGACAAGATGGATGGATGGTATCCTTGAAGTGACTGGCTTGACCTCAAAAGAGTTGGGAGTAACAATGGCTGACAGGGAGCCATGAGGTCACGAAGAGTTGGAAGCGAATTGTGTATTCTATATGTGCTGCACTTTGGAGTGCTTTTGTGAGCTGCCCTGAGTCCCAGATAGTGGCGGCATATAAATAAAGTGTTATTATTTCATGTATTATTATTCCTTCTATACTTGCAAGATAGAAACAAAGCAAGATAAGAAAATGCCTTCTCTGGTACTTGGACGTATCTGCTATTCATTATAGGAGTCTAAATTTCATCATGCACCACTGGAGCATGCAATATCAATGCACATAGGTGTTGCAGGAGATATGCTTATGCACACAAATTATAGCCACATACCATTCTGAAATGAACAATTTTCCTTGAAGCAAACCTTACTATCTGTGAAAAGAATGGACTAAGTACTGAATATTCTATGAAAAGCGCATGAGGATGTTATTCCATTTAACATCCTTTCCACATTATCCATGATACATACACATACACACATGCTCTCCCTCAGCTGAATTTGAAGGCCCCACCAAGAGAAAAAAAATCACCCCTGTTTTGCTTTCCTGGATTTCTGATATGGATAGACTCATCTTTTCACCTTATCAAAAGATGTAGCTATTGGAAATAAATACACACAGAAACCTTTTGGTGTCTCATTTTTGTCCAAGAGTAATATCACATTTGATATCAATTTCAATTGAATTTTATCCCCTCTGTCTTAGATATTGATAAGATAGACAATGGTCTCACCTGGCAGGTTCTTGATCAATCACCTTTCTTCTAACTCAAAGTTACAGTATGGCCCCTTTCATCCAGGGCAAGCACCAATGTTTATAAAAGTCAGTGGACACTCAATTACTTGCTTCAGAGAGCTTTGCCCAAGATCTCATTTGTATCACAGCTAAACCTTAAAACAGAATTGGAGATTAGCAATAGTCTTTGTATTGTAGCTTCCCAAGAAACAACAGGGTTGAACCTGTTAAACCCCACTATGTTTGAAATCATATAGCCTTTTTTTTAAGTCCCAAGGTGTAAATAACTAATACTGACATTATAGGTCCTAGAAAATCCATGTGGAATTGTAGCAGTTTGGGGATCTTTAGATCACCCTTATTTACTGAATTTACAGAAATGCAAAAATAGAACTGTCCTGCTGCATTATATTGAACGGCCATTCTGAATTCAGAAGACTAAAGATCTGGACTACTGGCAGTTCCCAAGTTACAAGCATGATAAGTTCTGAAGTTTGGTTCTTAACTTGAATTTGTATGTAAGTCAGCATAGGTACATTTTAAGTGTAATTCCAGAGATAGATATGTCTTTGGATAGCATAGGGAAGGGCTAACACCCCTGTGGTGTTTGTCTTTCTGTCTGTTCCCCTGTTCGGAAGATTTCACCTCATTTTCTGTCCCTATAATAATAGGATTTTTTAAAAATTGGTTTGTTGCGGAAACAAGGATTGGTGATAAAGCTTCAGTGGAGACACCTTTTCCCCATGACAATTATTTCAGGAGTGAACTTCCTTTCCTAGGGGTAGATTTCTCTCACTTCCTGTTGCCTCACCCCCATTTGTAACTATGAGTTGTTTGTAAGTCTGATGTTTGTAACTCAGGGATTGTCTGTATTCATGACAGTTAATGTGATTGTTTGATCATCTCTAGTAAAATGAAGGACATTATTGAATGACACCTGATGCCAATGGTTTTTGCCAGTTTGCACAGGCAAAACTAAGTATAGGTAGATCTCACATTTTCTGTATTGCTCAGTATATCATATTGGTAGTGTAGTTTCCACATCCATTTCTAATTAATGTTTTTCGGGCACATTTTATGTAATATATGGTTATGCCCAATATATTTACATGAGAAAATATGGTCTGTGTTATATGTTGGATCTATGGGGATAGGTGGGTAACAGATGATATTGATACTTTACATTTTAGAGAGACATGTCTCTCAATGTCAATGTTATACAAGATGGGCAGTATGTATATTATTATTTGCATTTTTGTTCAATTGACAATTGTTATACACATATTTTCATGGAAATTACACTGAAAAATATGAATATAAACTATAGCAATTAGGCTTGTTTGATCCCAAAAAAGATTGGTTCAAAACTCGTTTCGGATGTAGGAGGAACTGGTGGTTCGGATCTAAAGTCAATTTCAATTTTCACAGAAAAAAAGTTTAAAACTTTTCAAAACTTCAGAGACTTCCGAATCCTTCATTAATCATTTCAACATGTTATTTCCTGTTTCATTGGGTGGGCTTTACTTTGAAAGGGGTTGTTTTACTCCAGAAGGGGAGGAAGCAAAGGGAAGAAATCCATCCATTCTAGTTAAAACCGCTTCTCCTGCTTAAGACTGATGCGGGAGGTGGGAGGGAAAGGAAAGGAATCCATTCACACTGGTTTAAACTGATGTGGGACAGAAAGGAAAGGAATCCATCCACACTGGTTTGAACTGACGCGAATCCATCCCATCCACACTGGTTTAAACTGCTTCTCTCACTTTAGACTGACTCAGGAGGGGGGGAGGGAAAGGAAAGGAATCCATCCACACTGGTTTAAACTGATATGGGAGGGAAAGGAAAGGAATCTGTCCACATTGGTTTAAACTGACGTGGATCCATCCCATCTACACTGGCTAAAACTGCTTCTCTCGCTTAAGACTGACTCAGAAGGGAAAGGAAAGGAATCAATCCACACTGATTTAAACTGATGTGGATTCATGCCATCCACACAGGTTAAAACCACTTCTCTCGCTAACGTGGGCCAGAAACAAAAGAAAGGGAATCCATCTACATGGGTTTCGAAGGCTTCTCTGGCTTGAACCGAGGCCAGGGAACTGAAGCGGGGCGGGGGGAGGGAATCATTTCTGACTCACTAATTCATAAGAGAAATGGCGGAAAAAGCTTCGGAAGGGCAAAGGGACTTCTGGTTTCCTTAAAAACTTCGAAATTGCTTCAAAAAGGAAATCTTTCCAAATTTATTCTGAATTACAAAGATTCCAACCGAACTTAGCCATGCCTAAAAGCAATAGTTTTCTATTGAGTTGGGCAAATATCAATCGTGTAGTTTGTATAAAATTAATATCTCCCTTTCCTAATGTATAAATTAATTTACTGAATAATTTTTTTTATCAGGATACAGTGATATGGGGGAGTTTGCGCATGCGTCAAAGAAGATAGACGTGCCTAAGAGAGCTCCCTGACTGCAAATGAAATAAAGCTTTTTAAAAGCTTTTCTAAAGCCCAGAGATTGTAAATCTCTCTCTCTCTCCATTCTCGAAGCAGAGGAAGTAAAGCAGATAGCAGTTTGAGCAACTGAAACTTGAAACCTCGGAAGACTGGGAGAAGCAAAGAATTGAACGTGAGCTATAAAATGGCGGAGGGAGTGGAATGGGGGAGGAAGCTGGATCAAATATTACAAACACTCAACGAAATTAAGATAAGCAATGATTGCTTGAAGAAAGGGAATGAGGAATTGAAAGTGCAAGTTGAAATGATTAATATCCAGCTGGGATCAATCGAGGCAAAGGTGCAGCAGTACGAAGGGAAATTTATGGAAGTTGAACAAGAGACTACAAAACAGAAACAGGAGATAGCCAACTTAAAACAACAGTTAGAAAGTGTAAACCAAAAGCTTCTAAACAAGATTGCTGACCAGGAAGATCGGTCACGAAGGGCAAATATACGTCTGAGAACAGCAGGACAGAACTTTCATATGAAGGACAATTTAAAACAAAACATTGTGAGTTGGCTACAGACTTTAACCCAAATCATACCAGATGATATAGAAAGAGTGCACTGGGCTTACAGAGGAGGAAAAAACCCAGAGACATTTTGATCCGATTTACAAGAGAGGCAACAAAGCAAAATGTGTACAAACAGCTTCGAAAACAAAGGACCTTACCTTGGAAGGTATAAAGGTTTGGCCTCTCCTGGATCTATCATCAGAGACATTGGATAAAAGAGCACAGATGAAGGAAATTACAAGAGTCCTGGAGGGAAAGAACCAACGATATACTTGGGCTTTTCCAGCTATCCTGATCGTCTATAAAGATGGGAGAGTATTTAAAGCTGCTGATTTGGCAAGTGGAAAGACCATGCTTAGACTTTTGGGATTCTCTGCAGAAGAAGGTGTGCCGGAGGAGACGGAGGAATCAGACAAGGAAGAGGCCCATAAAAGTCAAAAAAAAAAGAGAGAGGAGTAAAAAGGTCAAGGACACTTCTCAGGCAGCTGGACAGATAATACCAATAGAGCCTGAAACTTCAGGAAGAGCTGAGCAAATAGAATCATGCTCAACTCAAACTATATCTATTTTTGGAGACTCAATGAACAGGGAAGGAGAACAGGGACAAGATCTACAAGAGGTTACAGACTTAAGAAATTTGAAGCAAATGGACTTAGATCAAATACGATCTTTGGAAAAACAGTTGAGAGAAATGAAAAAGCAAAAACTGAAAGAGGAGTCAAAGGGAATGGAAACAAGATCCAAGATATAAGAAAAAAAATCAACATTGACAAACTGGGTTAAAAGGGGAAAATATTTGCAGGAGGGAGTACTGGGAAAGGGCAACGCAGCCACCAAGAGGAGTCTGGGAAGGAAAGAGAATAGAACTCTTTTCGAGTCCTTCTCTAATGAGAGAAGGGAGAGGACTGGACTCTGAGGGGAAGGGGGCACAACAGGGATTCAGGGGGGGGCAATAAGGGTGAGAGGAGAAGAAAGAAAGTTGAAGAGATAAGAGGGAGATACAAAAATGGAATTAATCAAAACAAATGGGTGACTTATCTTTATTGGCATTGAATATAAATGGTATGGCTGATCTCAAGATTTACAGGTTGTTAAAATTGGCAAGGGACTGTAAAATAAATGTGATAATGTTATCGGAAACTCATAAAAAGAATGGGAGGGATAAATTGATTAAGGATAAAATATGGAATAGAATTTTTGAATCTCGAGGGACTGGGAATTCACGAGGGGTAGCGATTTTAATCAACGAAAATGTTCCTTTGAGGTGCTGGATGTACAAAAAGATAAGGAAGGTAGAACAGTTTTCGTGAAAGGGAAGATAAATCAGGTTAAAATAACATTGGCTGTGATGTATGCACCTAATAAAAATACAAAACAGTATATATTGAATACAAAAAGAAGCTGGATAATTTTGCTGAAGGGACATTGATTTGGGCAGGAGATTTCAATTTGGATTTAACCACTAAAAATAAAAAAACAATAAATGTAAATAAGCTCAATATGGTGGATGTACATGCAAATCAAAGTATTAGAGATACGTATTACTCAGCAAGACATAATAAATTTAGCTGTATAGACTATATCTTAATAAATAAAGCAAGCAAAGCCCAAATAAAGAAGGTAGAAAGGAAACCAATATTTTTGTCAGATCACAGTCCCCTGATTGCAACCTTGGGATTGAGTAATGAGATTAGTCAAAGAATATGGAGATATAATTCGGTGGTAACAGGAAAAGAGGAAGATAAATTGAAGCTTCAGGAGGAGATAAAAGAATATTATAAAATAAATGATAATGGAGAGTTATCTAAAACTGTGGTGTGGGACGCATTTAAAAGTGTATTTCGAGGTTATTGCATAAGCACTGAGTCCCATATAAGAAAAAGTTGGCGAGAGAAAAGAGAAAAATGTATAAAGGAAATTGAATTACTACAGGAACAATTGAGAATAACGAGGAGAAAAAAATATAAATAGTATTTTAAGGCAGAAAAAGAAAGAATTGGAATTAATGGACGAGGTGCAATGGAACAAAATGAGACAGTGTGTGAGACAACGAATTAATGGATGGGGTACAAAATCAATGAAACAAATGGTGAGATATTTGAAGAGGAGAAAGGAAAAGGCATGTATAACAAAACTTAAAGATAAAAATGGATTGGTGAAAGAAGGGAGAAAAGAATTAGAAGATATAATGAGAGAATTCTACAGGAGCTGTATCAAAAAGAACAGGTGAATAAGAAAGAAATAAAAATTGGGAATAAAATAAATGAGGAGGATAAAAACATTCTAAACGAAGAAATAACACAGGAAGAAATAATTCAGGTAATTAAAGGGCTGAAACAATATAAGGCACCTGGTATAGATGGATATACAGCCGAATTTTATAAGACATTTATGTATGAGTTGGCACCATATATGGCAGCAATGTTTAATGAGGTATATATGAGAGGGATTGTCCCGAAACATGGAAACTTTCAGAAATTATTCCAGTTCTGAAGCCAGATAGACAACCAGAGCTCCCAGAATCATATCGTCCGATTAGTTTAGTAAACCAAGATTATAAGATATTCATGAAAATTATAGCAAATAGATTGGAAGTTATTTTACCAAAGATTATAGGAGAAGACCAATATGGGTTTGTCAAAGGGCGTAGAATTAGTGAACCAATAAGAAATGTTGTTAATGCGATTTGCCATGCGACAAAAACAAAAAGAAAATTGTCAATTTTAAAGTTAGATGTATATAAAGCTTTTGACAAAGTAAATCATGAATATTTGCATAGATTATGTAAAGAACTAAATCTGGGGAATAACTTCTGTGAAATGATCAAAAATGTATATAGGGAGAATAAGGCTTGTATTAGAGTGAATGGACAAAGAACAGAAAACATTCAAATCGATAATGGAACCAAACAAGGGTGTCCGTTATCTCCAATGTTATTTGCTCTGGCAATAGAACCCCTAGCATACAAAATAAAGATGGATGAAACATGGGAAGGGTATAAGATTGGGAGGAAGGAGGAGTTGAAATTGAACTTGTATGCGGATGACGCAATAATTTTAACACAGAGGCCAAGGGAAATGATTAAATCAATTCAAATAATCTTGAGGGAGTTTAAAAAAGATTCAGGGCTATCAGTTAATATGGAAAAATCAGAGATATTATTTATCAATACACCCCAAGGGAACAATTAGAGATAAGGAAGGAATCAGGATTAAAATTGGGAATAAAAAGATGAAGTACCTGGAATTTGGATATATAAAACATTTGATAAAATAATAGACGGAAAATTACAAAATGGTATGGAAGAGAATGTTAAAACAAATGAGTGGGTGGAAGAATAAGAATTTGAGACAAATGTCTAGGATAAGGGCATTGAAAATATTGATAATTCCAAAAATGATGTACCTATTTCAGGCTCTCCCAGGAATTCCTCCGATGACAAAATTAAAGGAATGGGATAGGAAATTAAATAATTGGGTTGAAGGGGGGGAAAAGACCAAGAGTAAGGAAAAAAATTGATAATTGCAAAAGAAATGAAAGGAGGATGGGGATGTCCATGTCTAGAACTATATAGTGATGCCTTCCAAATTGAAAGAGTAATAGAACTACAAGTGACTAATAAAAAATGGGTGAGATTTGAAAAGGAAATGAATGGAGTAAGTTGCGAAGAAATAATTTTTAGAAAATGGGATAAAAGAAATGTAGATAGATTAATAGGACCAATGAAAGGAACTATGCAAGTGTGGAAAAATGGCAAGGGAAAATAAGTAGCTTAAAATCCAAAATGTCAACAGTATGGACAATTAATAAGGATAAGGAATCAAATATGAATAGAAATATCCAGATATTGAAGGAAAAGGGAATAGAGAGGGTAGAACAATTATATAACAAAGAGGGAATGGTAAGTGAGGATAGAATTAAACAATGGCTTGGACAAGAAAATTGGTTACAGATAAGAGCAATTTGTGCATACTGTAGAATAAAAGATAATATTAATATGGTTAAGAGTGAAGATACCGCCTTTGAAAAGATAATAAGAGACAAATGGGAAGGAATGAAGGCACAGGCCAGCAATATATATATAATGCTATTAGAGGCAGATGGAGGTACAATACGGGATTTGAAAAGTATGTGGGAAATGGAGCTACAAATTACGGAACAAGAGATGAGAAATGTGGTAGAGATTATAGGGACGAAAAGAAAAATACCAAAGTACGAGAAATGAGGAGGAAAATACTGCATAAATGGTATCGTACACCCTGTCAATTAGCATACTACTATAAAAGGGTAGTAGTCAGTGCTGGCACGGATGCCAACAGAAAGGGCGATTTATGCACATGATGTGGGAATGTGAATATATACAACATTTTTGGCAGACTATACAAAATCAGGCAAAACAAATTCTAGGAAATGAGTGGATCATAACAAAGGAAATTGCGGTAATAGGAAAAATGGTGAAAACGGAAAAATGATAGGGAAATAAAAGAAGCAATAATAGAATGTGCACAAGCAGTAATAGTATTAGGATGGAAAGATAAATCAAAATGGACAGTAAACAAATGGTATCATTATATGGTGGAACAAATGGAATTTGAAATTATGAATGGGAAATTAAATGCTTCAAAAATCAATGAAAATAGAATGAGAAAAATGGAAGAAAGATGGACAAGGGTAAAGAATCATATTATGAAGCATTCTGGAGATCAAGCCATAAGAAATAGGATACAAATGTTATATAGTATATAGTATATAGAATGGAAAGGTATAAAGATAAAGATATTAAAAAAAATGTCTCCATAAGAAATGAATATATAAAAGGGAACAATCCTCATGTTGGTGGTGGGAAGTGCAAATGTTCTGTGAGTGCTTGGTATGTTTTTTTTTTGTGTGTGTTAAAATAAAATAAAAAATTTGTTTAAAAAAAAAAAAAAAAAAAAAGGATACAGTGATATGCAATTACTTTATATACTTTCTTTGGTATCAGATTATTTGAGTGGATATTTTGTTAGACAAAATGTTGAGATAGCTGCAATACCATGAGAATTATAATTTATGAATACAATGTATATTTATTTCTATTAATAACATATGACATTTTGTGAACATTTGTAAAGTATTGTGTATTTTCATTTTAATGTTATATGCAAAGCTTTTAAAAGTGATTTTTCTTACTGTACATATTCCCTGACCTCTTCTACATGACCTATGAATATGTCCATGTTGTGTGAACCATTCTAAGAACATTTGTTGAAAAAGCTAACTTTTCAAAACCCAAGTATATTATGATAGAATAAAAATAAAACACAACGGCATTTTGTTTTTTGTATCTCATGAAGGACAAACTATGGGAGATGGCTCCCTCAGTAATTTATCTCTTAAAATTTCATGGTAAACAATACTGAGTGGAAGGAAATCCAGGAGCTTTTCACAGACCATCTTTACTTCACTTTAAAATTGAAATCATAATCCCTTGTGGTTGTTGTGTGCCATTACTATGTTTTATTTGCTGGGAATTTTCTAAAGGGTAGTGAGGTGTCCCCAAGTGTACTGCTTTCTTACTTTGCCATGGATTAACCTCAAGCACCGGAAGAATGCAAATCATGATGAAAATGTATTCAGCTCTTGATTGCCACAATCGTTGTCCTTCACGTTAGTGTTTGGCAATTTAATTATTGCTTCAGATGAAGGATAGGGCTTTTTCTCCAAAGTGACTTGATAGCATGTGGCCTTCCCTACTGTTGTTTGTGCAAAAAAAGACTGAATTGCTTGAAGAGACTTACCTTCTGTTGATCTTCATTAAGCATCTATGATAAGGCAGCTATAAACTTGTTCTCAGGTGAAGTCAAATTGACGGCAAGGAATATGACTTGTCAGTTCAAATATTCAAACTTCATCAATTTGGCCTGCTTTTCCTTGGGCAAGGGCAGGCCCATCCAAGGTATTAACTTGCTTCTTCCATTTCCTCTCTCATTTATGTTTTTTTTGTTTGTAAAACTGGGATAGACTCATCTCCACCATCTGTAATACCTGTGTTGAAGAGTGATATTATTTTGTGACAGTACTACAAATGGAAAATTCCTACCTTTAAAGATCCAGGAAATATATCCTTTACTGATGAACGAAGGGGATAATGAGATCAAACGCAAGCTGTCAAATCAATAAGGGCACGTTTATTAATTGTCATTTATTTAATTGTTTTTAGTGATAAGCCAAAACCAAAAAGGGAGGGACTTTCATTTAGGGGTAGCTGATATAGGAAGTCTCACCGAGACCCTATTTCTAAGACTCTACAGGGAAAAGCACTGTAATACATGAGAGGAACCCAGGTAAACTTTGGAAGGCTGATTATAATGTGTCAGTCCCTAACCTCATGACCCCAGATAGCGGGGAGTGTAATCCTAGAAGGTACCTCAAAGTTACATCAAGAGGATTGGTTACTGATCAGACTATGTATAAATCAGGCAGAACATGACTTGCCTTTTCTTTCCTGTGATCACCAACTCTTGCTGTAATAAATTGTAAATAAAACAATTGAATCACCCATGTTGGGCTGAGCAAAAAGTCACAGTTTGAATGAATTGAGGGGCCAGCAAAGAGCAGATAAGACACGTGCTCCTAAACAGGTGTTTTGTGAGTCATGGGAAAAGGAGAAGGATTTTCAGTCTCACCGGTCACTTTGGGAGACACCTCCTGTTTACAGTGTTCACATGGGTTATGGACTCCAGACCCACCACTGATGTGCAAAAGTGTGAATTATGACTGCAGATTCCAACATTTCTGAGTGAGTGACGGACAGTTGTGTGAAAAAAAAATCAGCAATTGGTAGTAATCTTCGTGAATGAAGATCACAAAGGAAGAATATTGATGGCAGTGAGAGGCAGCTGGAGGGCTGTTTGAGATTAATCAAACTAGCAAGCTTTGAAGCTGCTTAATACAATTTAAGATCTACAACTATACAAATATTAAAACAGAAGTAAATATAAACAGTATTTAAAATTTCCCAGTTAAAAACCATTAAAACAAATTCAAAGTTAAAAGCCACAGCAACCCCTGACTTGATCTTTAAAATATTCTTTAAAAGCTTGCATGAATAAAAAGGTTTTAGTCTGCTTCTGGAAGGCCCTCTCTCCTGTTCCCACCAACTGAAGTAGAGATGGAGGTGGGGCCGAAGAAGAGCCTCTCCTGAGAATCATACAAGGAGATACGGTCAGCCAAATAGCCAAGACCTGAGCCATCTAGGGTTTTAAAGTTCATAAAGCCCTAAATGGTTCGGGACCCGCCTAACTTCATTACCGGATCTCCCTCCATGAACCAGCTCGAACCCTCCACTCCTTGGGGGAGGCCCTCCTGTCGCCCCAACCAGTCTCACAGACTCGTCTGGTGGCCACAAGGGAAAGGGTCTTTTCCGCGGTGGCCCCCTGACTCTGGAATTCCTTGCCCAGAGAGATTAGGAAAGCCCCCACCTTGGAGACCTTTAAAAAACACCTGAAAACCTGGCTTTTCTGCTGAGTATTGGTCTGAGTATTCCCTCAAGAGTCTATTATTATTATTATTATTATTTGAATAATACTTTGAATTATGCCCATAAACAAACTGGCAACCAATGTAGCCAGTGGGGATTGTCCACTCCCTGTAGATAGCCCCAGTTAGCAACCTGGCTGCAGCACTTTGGACCAACTGAAGTTTCTGAGCAATCTTCAAAGGCAGCCCCATATAGAGTGCATTACAGTAATTCTGATTGGGTGTAACTAAGGCATGTACCGCCATGACAAGATCCAGCTACTCAAGGAACGGGTGCAGTTGGCACACAAGTTTTAATTGTGCGAAGTCCCTCCTGGCCACTAAATATACCTTGGCTTGCAAGTTCAACAGTTAGTCCAGGAGGACACCCAAACCATGGACCGGTGTCTTTAGGGAGAGTGTAACCCTATCCAGTACAGGCTGGATCCCTGATCTGTCTTTCAACTGACCAGAAGCATCTCTGTCTTATCTGGATTAAGTTTAAATTTGTTTGCCCTCATCCAGTCCATTACTAATGACAAACACAGGTTTAGGATCAGGATAGCATCCTTGGCCAAGAATCCTGTCCACATCCCCAGGCTGCAAAATTGAAAGGCATCCATCAACACTGGACAAAAAGGTGCCAGAGTTACATCCCTTGGAACTGTATCAATAATAGCATCCAAATCAAAACAGATCTAAGTGACTTTATCTGCAAAGTGCCATGCAAATTCTTCACAGCAAGCTGTTGAATGGTCAGAATTTTCTCCTTGAGCACCAGTTTGTAATAGCCGTCTGACCACTCAAAACAGCTCAACTGGATGGTTCCTTGCAGATGCAATGGTGGCAGCAATAAACGATTTCTCTGCTGCCTCCATTGCCATGGAGTTGGTTTTCAAATATGTTCTAGTCCATGCTTGGTCAGATTTGCTTTAAGTTTTCTTCCAGCATCACTCTAATCTCTATCTTACTTGCTTCATCGTCACTAACTCATTGGAAAACAAAGGGGCTAGTTTGGCTCTGCTCTACAAGAGGAGATATTCAGGAGTGATTGTGTCCATCACCCTGGCAATTTCCCCTTTCTAGAAATTAGCCAGAACTTCAACAGAATTGCCTCCTGAGGTGACAGGAAAATCCCCAAGAACCACCAGGAATCCATCCAGATCCATAATCATCATCATCATCATCTTTATTTATAGGCCACCCTATCTTCCCCAGGGGACTCAGGGAGCCTCATGAAGCAGACCATCTTAATTGGTCCCCCAACCCTGAGGTTTGAAGTCCCAGCGAGTTTAAACCTGACCAGATAGTGATTGCTCCATGACAACTGAACTGTGACAAGTTCCTCCACACCATGATCACCATCATTATATCCTGCACAGAAAACAAGATTCAAAGTGTGCCAGTAGCATGAGTAGGATCAGACACCACTTAGGATGGACCCATGGTTGTCACAGAAGTAATGAAGTTCTGAGTCACTCCCTACAGGGTGGTCTGAGCATGGATGTTGAACTCCCCCAGCACTATTAGCCACTAAGACTCAACCAACCCTGAGACCATCCCAACTAGCTCAGAAAGGGAGACTGTAGAGCAGAGGGGTGGGCAGTAGACCAACAGCTACCCACCTTTCGGAAAATACACTTGAATGATGTTAACTGTGGGGTGGGGAACTTGGTCAGAGGGATGGAATCATCATAGAGCACTGCGGCTCCAGCTCCCTGCTCCCCAGGACTTGCCTGCTGCTATATAGAAAAACCTTGCAGGAAGAGGTGAGAGAGATTAACTCCCACCCCCCATCTCATTCATCCAGATCTCTATGATACAGACCAGGTTAGCATGCTCATCCAGAATCAAGTCCTGGGTGACAGTTGTTTTTCCATTTACTAACCTACCGTTCAACAGCAGCACTTTCAACCTAGGGGGACTGACACCCTAGTTACCTGGCTATTTGATATAGGAGAAAGTTTGGGGGCAATAAGCACTCTATTTTGTTCCCCATTTTTTGGTACTGAGACCGTTTCCTCCTTCTGCATCTCCCCCTGCCCTGTATGACTCCAGTGGCTGCCCCATGTATCTGGCGGCTTCCTTCTCTTGTCCCTAAGCCTTTGTAGGCAAGCAGATATTTCTGCTGGGAGTCCAGACCTTGCATTCCGTCAGGGACTCAGTCTCTGAAGAGCCAGTCCTTTGCACCAAGAGCAGAGGTCAGAGGCAGCCCACAGCAAGCAATGTTGCCTCTTTTGTCCAAGGTCCCTGCTAATGATCTTTCTTGCTCTTCTGGATGGTGCTGTGTGGATTGTAAATAAATCCACTTTAAATGACAAAAATACCTCTATGTAAAAATCAGGATTTTCTTCAAATCTTTACACAATAGGTAGAGATTATTATGTTTCATAATAAAAACAGCATTATTTTTTCTAGAAAATTGATGTCAGTGTGAAAATATTCTCTAGGGAATCCTGAAGCTTGTTTCAAAGCATGAAAATGCAGGCTTCCTGGGTCTAATCAAATACCTGCCAGCTTGTTCTGCCTGTTTGCTCCTGAAGTTATACAAAAGCCATTTCCTAAATTCATTCCTCCTCAATAACAAAGCAGAAAAGAAGGGGGAAGAGATCTAGCCTAAGCTAAATGTTAATTTGAAACTTGTCCTGTGGGAGGCCTATGTTGAGACCAAATCATGAAAAAAAAGCTTTAAATATGGTCTCAGAAGACTTATCTGTCAGGACATACAGGAAATTAGCAATCAATTTAATGGATTGTAGTGTTGATTCCGGTCAAACAGGTATTTCATTGCGTTCAGTATTTTACACAATTACACCAGTATAAATATAAATAAGAAAAACTACCAAAATCTGTCCAGTTCAGCAGACTTTTATGATTTTGGTTTTATTGGTCTTCTGTTAATACTACCTGCACTTTCACCCTTCTACTATGTATCTCTCCCCCAGTTTTCTATTTGTATGCTTTGAAATGTACGCTTATTCTGTTGAAATTAATCAGTTTGAAAGATAACATTTTCCATAATCCTGTTAATGACATACATAGTTTGTCTGTATATGTTCTATTCTGAAGGGGTTGGAAGGGCTTATTATCATTACTCTTGTGCCTCAATCAACAGCAGGCTCCATAGGTAGCTGCCAAACTATTGTGATGGAGGGAAAAGGCAGCTGACAATAAGTTTTATATCTCATCTCTGCTGAAGTTTGCAAGTGAGAAGAATGATGGATGGCATCATACTCTTCCGCCTTTTTTCATAGCAATTCAACAGCTATGGTAGGCACCTTGGAATTTGGTAGTTACAGAGGGAAACACTTAACTTTATTCTGATACATACTATTTACAGAAGAGCACAATAACTCTCATCCATTCACATCTGCATGTCAAGTTTTGTCTTTATTGGTTATTGGATGAGGGCCTCAGTGGTCTCAGAAAGTGAGTGAAGGTACTGCAAGTCTGATCATCTGTAGTCTGTCCTCCCCCAAACTACACCAGAATGTTGAGTTGGCCATGGAGTCTATCTGTGCCAAGTTTGGTCTTTATTGGTCTTTGTTGGGGGCTGCAGTGGTTTTGGGAAGTGAGTAGAGGTACTTGAAGTCCCACCATCCATTGTCTGCCCTCCTCCAAACTGCACAAGGATGTAGAGTGGGTCATGGGACTCTGTGTGTCAAATTTGGTCTTTATAGGTCATTGAAGGAGGTTTGCAGTGGTCTCAGGAAGTGAGCAAAGGTACTGTAAATCCCATCATCTATGGTCCAGCCCCCTTAGAACCGTACCGGGATGTAGAGTGGGTCATGAGTGCTCTGTGTTCCAAGTTTGGTCCTGGTCTGTGATTTGTAGGGGCTACAGTGTTCTGTGGGAAGTGAATTGGGTAAGGTACTGCAAAGCCCATCGTCTGTGGTCCATCCTGCCCTAAACTGCACCAGGTTGTAAAGTGGGCCATTGGGCCTCTGTGTGCCAAGTTTGGTCCTGATCCGTCATTGGTGTGGGACACAGTGCTCTAAGGAAGTGAGTTAAAGTACTGCAAGTCCCATCATCCATGGACCATCCTCCCTCAAACTGCACCAGGATTTAAAGTGGATCATGGGGTATATGTGCCAAGTTTGCTCTTGTTCTGTCGTTGTTGGGGGGCATAGTGGTCTGTGGGAACTGAAACATTTTAAAGAACTACAAATCCCATCATCCATTGTCTGTCCTCACCCACACCTCACTAGTACGTAAAGGGGGTCATAGGGGTTAGGTTTGCCAAGTTTGGTCCCAGACTGTCATTCGTGGGGGTCGTGGCAGCCTGTGGAAGTGGCAGCCAATCAGAAAGCTGCCACATACCTACAAACAATGACTTTTATTATATGGAAGATAAATATAGATGATATTAAGAAAAAGTATGGTGGGGAAAAAGTATAGTGTTGCATAAATTTCTCTAATAAGGATTTTAATTATTTATGAAGCGAAAGAGAAAAATAATATAATCACAACGTTCTACACGAGCAAGGTGTTCTCTGTAATAATACTTGACTTTGGTATTGAGAAATTTCAGAACTAGTTAGATAACAGTAAATACTAAATGATGCAGATGGATGTGTGTGTATCTGTGGAGAGAGCCTATACTATAAAAAGAGAGAGATGATTGAAAGCTGTGAAATGGAAGGGAAGTAAGGACGGAATGATTGATGTCTGGCACTTTGTAAACAAGGCTTTAATGCAGTGGTTCTCAACCTTCGTAATGCAACGACACCTTAACACAGTTCCTCATATTGTGGAGACCCCCAACCACAAATTTTTTTGTTGCTACTTCATAACTGTAATTTTGCTACTGTTATGCATCATAATGTGTGTGTGCCCCAGGCCCCTCCCCCACCCCCGCCCCCGCCCCACCCCCAGCCCTTTCCTAAAACTGTCATTCTCCCTCCTCCTCCTCCTCTTTCCCAGGCACCACGGCGCATGGGACACCAGCGGCACCGGGAAGGAGGAGGAGGCCCACCTCCTCGCACCCTCCCGCCCTTCCGGCGCAGCCGGTGTCCCATCGCCGCGGCTGGGGAAAAGGAGGAGGGAGAATTCTCCCTCCTCCTTTTTCCCCGGCGCCGCGGCGCATGGGACACCGGCTGCGCCGGGAAGAGGAGGAGGAGGAGGGAGAACTCTCCCTCCTCCTCCTCCTCTTTCCCGGGCGCTGCTGCTGTCCCGTGCGCCGCAGTGCCGGTGGAAGGAGGAGGAGGAGGAGAACTCTCCCTCCTCCTCCTCTTTCCCCCCACCCGCGCCCTTACCCGTATCCCGGGCGCCGGCGCGCGCGGGGGGAAAGAGGGACAAAGGAGGAGGCAATCAGCGGATCGCCTTCTCCTTCATGCCTCCTCTCCCCCCCCCCGCCTGCGCCCTTTCCTGGATCCCGGGCACCGGTGCGCGCGGGGAAAGATGGATGAAAGAGGAGGCAATCAGCTGATGGCCTTCTCCTTCGTCCCTCCTCTTTCCCCCCGCCTGCGCCCTTGCCCGGATCCCGAGCGCCGGCACAGGGAGGGGAAGGAGGAGGGGCGAAGGAGGAAGAAGGCAGCCAGCTGACTTCCTCCTCTTTCGCCCCCTCGTCCTCCCCCGCGGACGCGCCGCGGCTCCGATCGCGAGCCACGGTGCGGGGAGGGGAAGGAGGAGGGGCGAAGGAGGAGGGGCCAACTCTCTTCCTCCTCCCTGTATCGCCGCCTTGTCCCTCTCTCGGCGCCACCGATGCGATGCAGTTTGCAGCGGCGCCGCCGAGAGAGGGAGAAGGGGGCGATACAGGGAGGAGGAAGAGAGCTGGCTCGTCCTCCCTACACCGCCCCCTTCTCCCTTTCTCGGCGCCGCCAATGCAAACTGCATCGCATCGGCGCCGCCGAGAGAGGGAGAAGGGGGCGGTGCAGGGAGGGGGCGCGAGCTCTTCCTCCTCCTTGTACCACTCCTTGTCCCTCTCTCACCAGCGCCGAGGCGATCCGGTTTGCATCGGCGGCGTGGAGAGAGGGACGGAGGGGGCGGTGGAGAGAGGAGGAGCTGGCTCACTTCCTTCTCGCTGCCCCGCCTCCCCTCCCCCGGTCACCATTTTTTTAAAAAAAACAGAGAATTTTGTTTTAATTTTTTTTAAAAAATGGCGGCCGGGGGCATAACGGGGGCCGTGTCCAACAGGCTGGGGGGCCATGTATGGCCCCTGGGCTGCCAGTTGGACAGCCCTGTGCTAAAGTAACTCTGTATACTTAGCACATATGACAACACATTCATTGTGCACTGGGGAAAGGTATTGATGTATAGTTCTAAATATATTGTCTTTAGAACAACTACTAATCCCCTAAATGAAGCCACCATTTAGGACAGTTCATAACTGTCTCAACTATTTATAAATGTGCTAATTATAAGATCATTTGAGATTTCTGTGCATTATCATTTAATGACAGCCAAGCAAGTGAGTTGTGTGCATGAATGAGCTGTTGTTAGGGATGGATGAATCCATCAATTTCCAGTATGTATCTGTTTTCCATGGACAAATCTATTAGTCTGAGTATCTGAGATGCCTTTTTTTTACAAACACAGTATCTGTATGAAAAGGCACATTAAAATAATATATATACACTCTTTAAAAATCTGAAATAGTATATTTTTTAAAATGTATATTGCCCTTGAAAGCATGTGTTGGAGTATTTGGGAAATGTGGAAGTATCATTGTACCTGATTTTGCGATGAACAGTCGGAACAAGGAAAACTTCCATAGTATTTCACCTCAAGCACGATAATTTTCTTTTTTTTTTTTTTGAAATGTATTTATTGGGTTTTCTCGCAAACAAAAAAAAAAGGTGGGGGAACAATTACAGATAAAGGACAGTAGGAAACAAGGAGAGAAAGAGGGAGGGCCAGGAGTTGGGTTCGGGGTAGTGGGAAGGAAAGAGCGAGGAGGGGGGGCTGCTGTGGTGGGCGAGTGCGGGTAGAGTGGCAATGAGGGGGTAGAGGGGCGTCGGGGGTGGGGGGGGGTATCTGAAGTCCTGTGAGGAAAGCACTAGGCAAGGGTAGAGAGATAGAATAGAAAGCTTCTTCTTGGGTCACTGGTATTATTTTCCTGTATCTGCTACAGTTCTCTTTGTCCTTCAAGTCATCCCTTCGTTCTTTCTGTTCGTCTTCTTTAGTTGTCTGTTCTTGTCAGATCGCCTTATAGCTCTTGAAGCTGTTATCTTCTTCTTTACTGTTATTATTGTTATTATGTTCACTCCTAAGTTCTTAAAACCCTTCAGCCAAATAGTTAGAGTCCTCATGTCCATTAGCCGTTCCTTGTCGATTAGGTAACTAGTTCTGGTTGATTCTTTTTCCCTGAAGTCTTATCTACCCATTTTCTTTGGGGGACTCTGCTTCTTCCTCACCCACCTCTGGAGGATCACGGTTCCACAGCCCTTCACTTGTATTCATCCCTATAGGGAGGGCGCACTTTCTTTAAGGTAACCTTCTTTAAGGTAACCTTCTCTCTTCTTCGCATTTTTTCCCCTTGTTTTTTCCTTCTGTTGGAGAGTTTTCCAATTTTGTTGGCGTTGCCCCTCTTAGGGAGCTGAGTAGGATTTCTTTGGAGGGCAATAGTTATCCAAGTCTTGATGGGCTGTCTGACTGCTTTCTGTGGCACCCCATCGGTATTTTTAACTCTCTGTTGGGGCTCTGATTGGTCCAATAATTCTTGCTTTTGTTTTAGCCCTTCATTTTTCTCCACTCTCTTCGTCCGTTCACCCTGTGTTGCTAGATCCTTTTCCTTAACATGTTCTGTTCCTTTTTCTCCTGCATTCTCAGTCGTCCCCTTAGTGATCTCTTCTTTGATTGAGTCATCTCTCCCCAACTTAAATTTCTCCTGAACCAAAGGATTGTGCTCCTCCAGCCGATCCAGCATTCGCTCCACCGTTTTTAGGTGAGGTCCTGCTTTTGTCCCAGCTTCTGCAATTCTCCCAAAATGTCCTTCAGTGTCACAGATGGTTGCTCTGTGTCTGGTCTCCTGTGTGATGCAGACATTGTTATTTAGCAGTTGAGTGGATGTATTGCAGCAGGATGGTATCTTTATTTCAGGGTTCCCTTATTGTGATAGGGATGAACTTGACCTTTTCTTTTTCTTTTTTCTTTTTTCTTTCCCTCCTTTGATTTGGTTTTGTTCGCGCCTTTTTCTTCTGTCTTCCCCGAGTTGTTGTTTTTGCTCCCTATGTGGCTCTTGTCGCCATCTTGGATCTCGGGCTCTCTCTCCCCCTCTCCGGGGCTTATCGGAGGCAACCCGGGGCCCCTCGTGTGTTCTTTCTCTTCCC
Organism: Anolis apletophallus; assembly: GCA_030556195.1. Lineage (NCBI taxonomy): Eukaryota > Metazoa > Chordata > Lepidosauria > Squamata > Anolidae > Anolis > Anolis apletophallus. The sequence goes on along the minus strand of JARBWK010000004.1, from coordinate 22,762,433 downwards.
TTTTCCTCTTCTTCTTCTTTTTCCCCTCCCGGTTGTCCTCCCCCACGTTGCTTTACCCTTCGGGTCCTTGAGGATCCCTCGTCCGGCACCCCGTCTCCCGCCTCGGCAGTCTCCCGCCCTCCGCTGTGCGTCCTCTCTTCCCTGGGTCTCCGTCTGATCCCCCGTGGTTCGGGTACGTTTTCCCCCCCTTGTCTCTCCCTTGTCTGCGCGGGCTGGGCTAGCAGTAAGTGCAGGCTTTGGGCCTGCTTCCCGCTTCACGTTCCGCTCACCGTCACTGGACTTCCCCGGGCCCTCTCGGTCTCCCTCTCTTGAGGAGGGGGGGACTTTTGGAGCCCGCGGTGAAAGCCCCCGGCTTCGCTGCCTCTGGGCTGCTTGTTGCTGCCTGAGGTGGGGGCGCGATTCGCCCCCTGGTCTGTGAAAGCGGTTGATGTAGTGAGGAGCACTCACTACACCCGACCTGCCGCCATCTTTGCCCGCGCTCCTCCAAGCACGATAATTTTCAATTACATCAGTTCACATATTGAACAGAAGTAAGCAATTTGTTCCAATATTTTCATTCAGTCAAAATCTGTACAGTTAACTGACATAGAGAAAACATTGAGGATCATAGCAGCAGAGGTCCAATTTTAAAGTAATCAAAAAGCCATACGTGCTTATAGAAAACTTGTCATTTCTAGAGGGGGTGGCCATATATTTCTGAGTAAAGCCAGGCAAACGGCTTATGCTATGTTAATTATTATTCTTGCATTATGGTATAAGCCTTCCTAATACAAGGACCATTTCACCATGTGTAAAACTAATGACACATAGTGGTCTTCCCATATGACTGAGAATCTTGGAGGACCCCTTGTTGGGACTGCTGTTACTCCATTGCTCCCTATAACTTCAAATGCTGAAATGTCCTTCAGCTGGCAGGTAGCCTGGAAATACACTTCTCCATAACATAAAGGTATAGTGCCAATAGCTATGGAAATTATGCATCTCAAAGATCCTTGTGCATAGAACACTCTTATGGCAACATTCAAGGAGAATGGAAGGAAATTCGGCCAAAAATTTGTGCAAGAACTTTAATAAATCTAAATCGGGCTCCTGACAAAGCTAAGCTGAGTACTCAGGAAGGCGGTCCCTCCCGGTTGAAACTGGTGCTGTTTAATGCCAGGCCAGTCAATGGCAAAACATCAACAATACAAGATTTAATTCTTGAAGAACAAGCTGACCTGGCCTGCATAACGGAGACCTGGTTGGACGAGGCTGGGGGGGGGGGTAATCTCTCCCAGCTCTGCCCACCGGGTTACTCCGTACAGCACCAAGCGAGACCGGGAGGGCGGGAGGGGAGTCGCAGTGGTCTATAAGGATTCCATCCCTTGACCAGGTGCCCCATCCCACAGTCAACCACGTTCGAATGTGTCGGCCTAAGGGTTGGTGATCGGGACAGGATAGGGATTCTGCTAGTGTACCGACCACCCCGCTGCACTACAGTCTCCGTACCTGAGCTAGCCGGAGTGGTCTCTGGCCTGGCCGTGGAGTCTCAACGGCTCATCGTGCTGGGAGACTTCAACGTCCATGCCGAGACCACTCTATGAGGAGTGGCTCAGGACTTCATGGCCGCCATGGCAACCATGGGCCTGTCCCAGCTAATATCGGGTCCCACCCATAGTGCAGGACACACATTAGATCTGGTTTTCTGCCAGGGATGTGATGAAGGTGGCGGAGTGGAGGAACTGACCATCATTCCTTTGCCATGGACTGACCACCACCTGATCAGGTTTAGACTCACTGTGCCTTTCCACCTCCGCAGGGGTGATGGACCTACTAGAATGGTCCGCCCCAGGAGACTTATGGATCCGAATGGATTCCTGACGGCTCTTGGGGATTTTCCCGCCTCCTCGGTAAGTGACCCTGTTGAGGCTCTTGTTTCTCTCTGGGACAGGGAGATGACAAGGGCTATTGACACGATCGCTCCAGAATGCCCCCTCTTGAGTAACCGAGCTAAACCAGCTCCTTGGTTTACTGAGGAGCTGGCAGCAATGAAGCGAAAAAAGAGGAGGCTAGAGTGTGTGTGGCGTCAGAAACGGAGCGGATCAGCTCAGGCGCGCCTGGTCTCCTATTTGAGGACCTATGACACAGCAATAAAAGCCGCACAAAAAACATCTATCGCGGCCAAGGTGGCCGCCGCGAACAACCGTCCAGCGGAACTGTTTCGAGTCATCAGGGGACTTTTAAATCCGCCTCAGTGCGAGATCCCTAACGGCTCGGCGGTACACTGCGTTGAATTTGCCAAGGTCTTCGCGGATAAAGTGGCGCTGATCCGTTCCGATTTCGATACCACTTTAACGGCAGTCTCTGAGGATGTGACACGAGCACCTGCTTGTCCGGTTTTAATGGATTCGTTTCAATTGGTTCAGCTCGAGGAAATGGACAAGATCCTTGGAGAGGTGAGGCCCACTACATGCATCCTAGACCCCTGCCCATCCTGGCTGATCAAGGAAGCCAGAGGGGGTTTGGCGGAGTGGGTGAAGGTGGTGGTTAATGCCTCCCTTCGGGAAGGCATCATTCCAGCCAGCTTAAAGCAAGCTGTTATAAAACCGCTGTTGAAGAAACCATCACTGGACCCCACTCAATTAGTGAACTATCAGCCAGTTTCCAATCTCCCCTATTTGGGCAAAGTCATGGAACGTGTGGTGGCTTCGCAACTCCAGGGGTTCTTGGTAGATACTGATTATCTTGATCCGGCACAGTCTGGCTTTAGGCCGGGACATGAGACTGAAACAGCCTTGGTCGCCTTGGTAGATTATCTATGCCGGGAACTTGACAGGGGGAGTGTTTCCCTGTTGGTTCTGCTGGACCTCTCAGCGGCTTTCGATACCGTTGACCACGGTATCCTTCTGGGTCACCTTGCAGATATGGGGCTTGGGGGTACTGCTTTGCAGTGGCTCCAATCCTTCCTGGAAGGTCGTACCCAGAAGGTGTCATTGGGTGACACCTGTTCGGCTCCACAGCCGTTGTCCTGTGGAGTCCCTCAGGGTTCAGTACTGTCCCCGATGTTGTTTAACATCTACATGAAACCGCTGGGAGAGATCATTCGGAGTTTCGGAGTCAGGTGTTATCTGTACGCAGATGACGTCCAGGTCTGTCACTCCTTCCCACCTGTCACCAAGGAAGTTGTCCAGACTTTGAACCGGTGCTTGGCTGCTGTGTCGGACTGGATGAGGGCTAGCAAATTGAAACTAAATTCAGACAAGACAGAGGTCCTCCTGGTCAGTCGAAAGGCCGAACAGGGCATAGGGTTACAGCCTGTGTTGGATGGGGTTACACTCCCCCTGAAGACGCAGGTTCGCAGCTTGGGAGTGATCCTGGATTCATCGCTGAGCCTGGAGCCCCAGGTCTCAGCGGTAGCCAGGGGAGCTTTTGCACAATTGAGACTTGTGTGCCAGCTGCGCCCGTACCTTGGGAAGTCTGATCTGGCTACGGTCGTCCACGCTCTGGTCACATCCTGAATAGATTACTGCAACGCACTCTACATGGGGCTGCCTTTGAAGACAGTTCAGAAATTGCAATTAGTCCAGCGGGCGGCAGCCAGCTTATTAACGGGAGCCACATACAGGGAGCACACCCCCTGTTGTGCCAGCTCCACTGGCTGCCTGTCCAATTCCGAGCTCAATTCAAAGTGCTGGTTTTGACCTTTAAAGCTCTATACGGTTCTGGCCCAGCTTACTTGTCCGAACGCATCAGCCGCTACGTCCCACCCCGTAACCTAAGATCATCCGGGGAGGCCCTGCTCTCGCTCCCGCCGACTTCTCAAATGCGGTTGGTGGGGACGAGGGACAGGGCCTTCTCGGTGGTGGCTCCCCACCTGTGGAATGCGCTCCCTATGGAGGTACGGTCCACCTCATTCTTCCTGGCATTCAGGAAAAAGGTAAAATCCTGGCTTTGGGACCAGGCGTTTGCACCCCAGCACTAAGCAGCATGTTAGATGGGGATTTTAATGGAAATGGATGAAGAGGGTCAATGTTTTATGGATTGAATATTGTTTTAACTTGGAATGACTGTGTATGTGTTGAGGGAACTGCATTTTAATGTGTTTTTAATATATCTTAATTGTTGTGGGGTTTTGGGGTTTTTTTACTGTGATGATGTGGCATTGAATTTTGCCGTACTGTAAGCCGCTCTGAGTCCCCCCTCGGGGGTTGAGAAGAGCGGGGTAAAATCCTGAAATAAATAAATAGCAATATAAATATAAATAAAAGGTTGTTTTAGTGCGCCAGAGAAACATTCGTGATGTCCGTCATACTCGAGTGATGCCCAGTGCAGAATGTCAAACAGACCATCGCCTTGTAAGATGTAAACTAAATCTACACCTTAAGCTCAAACCTAAGAGGGGTGGCATCTTAAAGAGGAGACTCAAGTCAACAGTCTTCAACAGGCTGTTGTGAGAGACAACTTCCAGGTAAATCTGCAAGCAAAACTTGAAGTCCACCCTACAGATTCTTCTCCTACAGCGCTCTGGCAACACATCAAAAACAGTATCCTGCAGTCTGCTGAAGAATCCCTAGGATTCTCCCTTAAGAAAAACCAAGACTGGTTTGATGAAAACAACCAAGAGATCCAGGAGCTGTTGGCAAAGAAGAGAACCACTCACCAGGCATTCCTCGCCCAGCCATCTTGCCATGTAAGAAAAGCAGCCTTTCGTCTCGCATGTAGTAAACTCCAACAAAAACTCAGAGACATCCAGAACAAGTGGTGGATTGATTTATCAGAAAAGACACAACGCTGTGCAGATCTCGGTGATCACAGAGGTTTTTATGAAGCTCTCAAAGCAGTGTTTGGACCTACTTATCAGGTCCAAAGCCCCTTATACAGTACAGATGGTCAAACACTAATTACTGATAAAACCTCCATCCTGAACCGATGGGCTGAACATTTTCAGGGTCTCTTTAATGCCAGCCGAGTAGTCCAAGGTTCAGCTATCCAACACATGATACAACAACCAATGAAAATGAACTGGACACAGCTCCCACTCTGAAGAGACCATTGAGGCCATACAGCAGTTGAAAAATGGCAAGGCAGCCGGGATCGATGGAATCCCACCTGAAGCTTGGAAACAGGGAGGTCATGTACTGCATGCTAAATTCCACGAGCTCCTTGTGAGTTGCTGGGAAAAAGGTGAACTGCCATCAGATCTCCGAGATGCAGTTATCATCACCCTGTATAAGAAAAAGGGAACAAAATCCGATTGCTCAAACTATCGAGGTATAACACTGCTCTCCATTGCTGGAAAAATCCTTGCAAGGATACTCCTGAACAGATTAGTTCCGGCTATTGCAGAAGAACTTCTCCCTGAAAGCCAATGCGGCTTCAGAGCAAATAGAGCACCACAGATATGGTTTTTGCCCTTAGACAACTGCAAGAGAAATGTAGAGAGCAGAACAAAGGACTCTATGTAACATTTGTCGACCTCACCAAAGCCTTCGACACTGTGAGCAGGAAAGGTCTGTGGCACATCCTGGAACGTCTAGGATGTCCCCCAAGTTCCTCAAAATGATTGTCCTGTTACATGAGGGCCAGCACGGTCAAGTCAGATATGGCGATGCTCTCTCGGAGCCCTTTCTCATAACTAATGGAGTGAAACAAGGTTGTGTTCTTGCACCAACCCTATTTACAATCTTCTTCAGCATGATGCTCCAAAGGGCTATGGCAGACCTACAAGAAGAAGACGGCATATATATACGCTATCGTACTGATGGTAGCTTGTTCAACTTAAGCCGTCTGAGGGCTCGCACTAAGACTCTAAACTATCTAGTCCGTGAGCTACTTTTTGCTGACGATGCTGCCCTTGTCGCCCATTCAGAAGCAGCCCTGCAGCGCCACATCCTGCTTTGCAACAGCTGCAGAGCTGTTTGGGCTGGAAGTCAGCCTGAAGAAAACAGAAGTCCTCTACCAGCCCGCACCACAGGAAGAACACCACCATCCTCACGTCAGCATAGGCACATCTGTGCTTAAGTCCGTTCAGCAGTTCACCTACCTGGGAAGCATCATCTCTTCAGACGCCAAGATTGACAAAGAGATAGATCACAGATTATCAAAGGCATATAGTGCATTCGGAAGGCTTCACAAAAGAGTCTGGAGCAACAAGCACCTGAGACAAAGCACCAAAATCAGTGTGTACAGAGCTATCATACTGTCCATTCTCCTCTATGGGTCTGAAACATGGGTCACCTATCGCCAACACCTACGACTCCTCGGCGCTTTCATCAGCGCTGTCTTCGCACAATCTTAAATATACACTGGACCGACTATGTGACGAATGTTGCTGTCCTTGAGCAAGCAGGGATCACCAGCATTGAGGCCATGCTATTGAGAACACAGCTGCGCTGGGCAGGGCACGTCTCTAGGATGGAGGACCACCGCCTCCCAAAGATACTACTCTACGGTGAACTC
>JARBWK010000004.1:22592425-22755895 GCA_030556195.1 Anolis apletophallus | reverse complement strand
CCTTCCCACTTGGTCTGGCTGGCCAATACTCGAAACGGAAATATACTGAGACAATGTTATGTCCTTCATGGTCAGCCGTGCTAAATCCCGTTCCGCCAGGTCCTCGTGGACGGGGGGTCCCCAGGTCGCCCGGATCGCATCTAGGAAAGCGTCCAAAGTCGCCATATGAGGAGACGCGGCATTGAGAAGGGGAGTTGCCCACGTCGCTGCCATCCCTTCCATACAGTTGAACACGAACCCCACCTGGGCTCGAGGGGTGGCAAACTCATTGGGCCGCAACTCCAGGTACATCCGAACCTGGGCAATGAAAACTTCCACCGCCGCCGGATGTCCATTGAAACGAGCCGGGCATTCACCGACGGGTGCCGCCCGCTCGGGTTCGCAGCTCCGCCACCTCCTGCTGCAACGCCACCACTTGCTGATCCGTCAAGTTCGCCATGGCGGCCGTGGAGACAATGGGAGCCTTGGTACGCAGCCGGCGGTTCCTACGTCCCGTGGTGCAAAAAAGGGGTTCGTGGAGTTCTCCGGCCAACTGTCACAATCACCGACTTAGTACTGCCCCTTTAACACACACACGGAGACGTAGCAAAGGCTAACTAGTTTTATTGAATATAAAAAGTCCGAAAGGCAATTCTCTAAAAGAGATCAAAGAATAAAGCAATCAGCAAAGCTGTAGTCCAATTAAGAAAGCAAAGTTCCAAAAGATAGTTCCATAAGCAAACGTGGCAAAAAGCTTGGCAAAGTTTCCGGATTGACTCCGGATCAAAGCAGGGTATCCGCAGCAATGCGAATCAATAACAAGGCAAGGTCTTGGTCCAAGGCGAGCCAAACCAGGCTCCAAGATTCACTCCGCTTTCACGTCCTTCAGATCAGACGTGGCCGGAGAACTGAGGATCAGTTCCCACGGGGCCGTTCTAATCCTTCGGCCGGGCCCCTCGACGATCTAGGGCCCGGCGTCTCCAGTCTCTACTTTCCGAACGGCGACGGTCTAGGGACAGATGCCAGCTCCTCCTGCCCTGCTCTATGTCCCTGCGTCTGTTATGAGAACGGCCCCGCTCTTCCAGCCCAGTATCGCTATCTCCTTGAGAAGCAGCCTCCCCCGAACTTTCCCAGCCGCTGGCCTCCATCTGCTGCTCGGCCAGCTCCAGGGAAACTCGGCCGATTGGGAACTCATAACTATCTCCGCTATCTGCTTCGCTGCCTCCCATCTCAACCTGGACAGCTCCATCCCCGGGAGAATGCTCCCACTCGAGATCCCATGCTAAACTCTCTACAGGTGAACTGGGCAAAGGCACTGCTGACCAATCTTGCTCTGGGCCTTCCAACTCGTCCTCCGAGTCCACTTCAGCATGTGCGGGTCCCAATGGCATCGGGACCCCCGGCGCCTCACCCCCTCCCAGTGGCACGAACGGACCCATGGGTGCTACATTCCTCCTCAATAACAAAGCAGAAAAGAAGGGGGAAGAGATCTAGCCTAAGCTAAATGTTAATTTGAAACTTGTCCTGTGGGAGGCCTATGTTGAGACCAAATCATGAAAAAAAGCTTTAAATATGGTCTCAGAAGACTTATCTGTCAGGACATACAGGAAATTAGCAATCCATTTAATGGATTGTAGTGTTGATTCCGGTCAAACAGGTATTTCATTGCGTTCAGTATTTTACACAATTACACCAGTATAAATATAAATAAGAAAAACTACCAAAATCTGTCAAGTTCACCAGCATTTTATTATTTTGGTTTTATTGGTCTTCTGTTAATACTACCCGCACTTTACCCCTTCTACTATGTAACTCTCCCCCAGTTTTTCTATTTGTATGCTTTGAAATGTATGCTTATTCTGTTGAAATTAATCAGTTTGAAAGATAACATTTTCCATAATCCTGTTAATGACATACATAGTTTGTCTGTATATGTTCTATTCTGAAGGGGTTGGAAGGGCTTATTATCATTACTCTTGTGCCTCAATCAACAGCAGGCTCCATAGGTAGCTGCCAAACTATTGTGATGGAGGGAAAAGGCAGCTGACAATAAGTTTTATATCTCATCTCTGCTGAAGTTTGCAAGTGAGAAGAATGATGGATGGCATCATACTCTTCCGCTTTTTTTCATAACAATTCAACAGCTATGGTAGGCACCATGGAATTTGGTAGTTACAGAGGGAGACACTTAACTTTATTCTGATACATACTATTTACAGAGGAGCACAATAACTCTCATCCATTCACATCTGCATGTCAAGTTTGGTCTTTATTGGTTATTGGATGAGGGCCTCAGTGGTCTCAGAAAGTGAGTGAAGGTACTGCAAGTCTGATCATCTGTAGTCTGTCCTCCCCCAAACTACACCAGAATGTTGAGTTGGCCATGGAGTCTCTCTGTGCCAAGTTTGGTCTTTATTGGTCTTTGTTGGGGGCTGCAATGGTTTTGGGAAGTGAGTAGAGGTACTTGAAGTCCCACCATCCATTGTCTGCCCTCCTCCAAACTGCACATGGATGTAGAGTGGGTCATGGGGCTCTGTGTGTCAAATTTGGTCTTTATAGGTCATTGAAGGAGGTTTGCAGTGGTCTCAGGAAGTGAGCAAAGGTACTGCAAATCCCATCATCTATGGTCCAGCCCCCTTAGAACCGTACCGGGATGTAGAGTGGGTCATGAGTGCTCTGTGTTCCAAGTTTGGTCCTGGTCTGTGATTTGTAGGGGCCACAGTGTTCTGTGGGAAGTGAATTGGGTGAAGGTAATGCAAATCCCATCGTCTGTGGTCCATCCTACCCCAAAATGCACCAGGTTGTAAAGTGGGCCATTGGGCCTCTGTGTGCCAAGTTTGGTCCTGATCCGTCATTGGTGTGGGGCACAGTGCTCTAAGGAAGTGAGTTAAAGTACTGCAAGTCCCATCATCCATGGACCATCCTCCCTCAAACTGCACCAGGATTTAGAGTGGATCATGGGGTATATGTGCCAAGTTTGCTCTTGTTCTGTCATTGTTGGGGGGCATAGTGGTCTGTGGGAACTGAAACATTTTAAAGAACTACAGATCCCATCATCCATTGTCCGTCCTCACCCACACCTCACTAGTACGTAAAGGGGGTCATAGGGGTTAGTTTTGCCAAGTTTGGTCCCAGACTGTCATTCGTGGGGGTCGTGGCAGTCTGTGGAAGTGGCAGCCAATCAGAAAGCTGCCACATACCTACAAACAATGACTTTTATTATATGGAAGATAAATATAGATGATATTAAGAAAAAGTATGGTGGGGAAAAGTATAGTGTTGCATATATTTATATAATAAGTATTTTAATTATTTATGAAGCGAAAGAGAAAAATAATATAATCACAACGTTCTACACGAGCAAGGTGTTCTCTGTAATAATACTTGACTTTGGTATTGAGAAATTTCAGAACTAGTTAGATAACAGTAAATACTAAATGATGCAGATGGATGTGTGTGTATCTGTGGAGAGAGCCTATACTATAAAAAGAGAGAGATGATTGAAAGCTGTGAAATGGAAAGGAAGTAAGGACGGAATGATTGTTGTCTGGCACTTTGTAAACAAGGCTTTAATGGGACTTAGCAGAAGTAGCAGTTGAAATAAATAGGAAGTATCTGAAGAGGCAGTTATACTGAAGAAACTGGTACATTTTGTACAAAATTGCTCTTTTGGTCATTTTGGGACATGATTGCCAAAATGTTCAGGAGAAGCTCCAGAAATTTTGATCTATTCTTTTCCAAACTTCTTTAAACATCCAGTCTGTGATTTGAGAAGAATGTTTTGCACATCTTATTAGTAATAGACCTATGAATATTGAACACTGAGAGTTCAGGACTGTGTGAAGCGTTAATGGTATAATATTTCTTTCTTTTATTTTTTACTTGGGAGCTCCATAATATATATATATATATGTGTGTGTGTATGAAGGATTCCATAAGATCATTACTCATCAGTGTAAAGTAGAATATTTTTTTTCAAAAATTATAAACAGAACAAGTAACATCAGGAATTTTTTGAGGTTTTTTCTTCTTAGTGTGCAATTGGACACAAAACTGTGCAACTGGAAAATTGTGCAATTTGAAAGCTGATCATATGCAGTTGTAAAAATAAGAGGGAATTTATACACATCAAGTACTCATTAAGTTCTTAATAGCAGTGATCAAGCAGTCCTTGTGGAAAGATGAAAAGACCATCTTTGGAGAGGTAGCAGTTTTAGCAATCGAGACATCATATGGCTGCAAGAATGACATATTACTGTGTCAGGAAGCTGGGATTTATATTTAAGTAATGGCTGAGCAAGGAATTGAACCTTGGTCTGCTGGAGTCTGATCCAATCCTCAAACCACTAAATTTAGCTACCAAGTTTAATGATAATATACATATTTTTGTATTTATATTTTTCATAATTCATGTCCATATTTCTATTTTTATAACTCATTTCCCATAACACTGGAGATTAGCACAAGTCTTCCGGCGCAAAAGGCATCATAAAACTACAGTTCCTTTACCTTTTGCTTGAATAACTTATTTCACAATGTAATTATAATGTGCAGTGAGAAGTTAGCAGATAATAATTAAGACTATGCTAACTTAGCACGTGCCACTTATGACAAATGTAAGATTAGCACTAGAACTTCTGGGCTCCAGGCATCCAAATGATCTTCTTTAATATATTAGACCTAATTTCTCTTACAGGCATGGAAAGTTAAAGGCCACATTTTAATCAATTAACCAGTCCCCTTTTTAATTATCACTACTCAGACTTTTTTCCCAGTGATGCATGTGCTAATCAGGTTAGCTACATGATGGATGATGTTTTCTAATTATGAAGATGAACTTTAAGACTTTATGACTTGGAGCAAATACTTAATTGTTAATCAGAATTTCTTGAACCTTAGTACTTATGCTATTTTGACTTTTTGCTGGGAGGGGGAGGAGTCATTCTATACATTGTATTGCTGAAGGCTTTCGTGGTTGGAATCACTAGGTTGCTGTGAGCTTTTTTGGACTGTATGGCTATGTTCCACTTGCATTTTCTCCTAATGTTTTGCCTGCATCTGTGGCTGGTATCTTCACAGATATTGTGTGTGCAGTGAGGCAAGTGGAGTACCTGTGGAATGTCCAGGGTGGGAAAAAGAACCCTTGTCTGTTTAAAGCAAGTGTGGATGCTGCAATTAGCAAGCTTGAATTTGCATTTGAGTAGCTTCTGTGTTGTGTTCATTATTTACTGTCTTAATTCTGGTATTTTTAATACTGGTAACCAGATTAGGATTCTTTCTCCCACCCTGGACATTCCACAGGTGTATATACACTCCACTTGTCTCAATGCTAACAGAACCTCTGAAGATGCCAGCCACAGATGCAGGCAAATGCTAGGAGAAATGCTGCTGGAACATGGCCATACAGCCCAAAAACCTCACACCAACCCACATTCTATGCTTTCTTGAAATTTCTATAAGTCTCCAACCACTACATTTTTGCAGTAATGGGGAAAATACATATGCTATCATTATAATACTACCAGAGTCTGTGCATAACAGGAACTAAATTGAAATTATTTCCAATTTCTCCTGATTCTGGGTATCACTTTTGTAAAACCGACCCCATAGATGGATTCTTCTTCCCCTTTCATACAACTTTATTATAATTTTCAATTCAAATAAACTTTTTTTAATCACTGATACAATTAAGATATATTAAACTAATTTACAATTATATATGGAATTTTTTAAAGTTAAATCTGAAGTTTCTAAGCATCTATTTGTATCTTTATATGTATATATTTAAATTCTATAAATATAGAATATTTCAGAATTACATACCCAGCCAGTTTGATTTGGGGCTCAATTCAAAGTGTTAGTTATCATGTGTTCAAATATATTTTAGCCTTTCTCATGTTTCCTGCCACTTTGACAGGCACATCCAAGGGGGAAACTTTTCAGTGGCTACTCCAGGTAGCAGAACCTTTTATTCATGAGCAGTTTGTTGAAGATTATGGACAATAAGTAATATTTTCCAAAGAAGGTAAACAACAACAATTCTGCTTCCTCGAAGTCTACTTCAGGTTTCTATATATACCCTGTGTATATGAAAATATATGATTAAGTCTGACACCTTCACCAATTAGAAACCATTCCGTTTCCCCATGTTATCTCCTATTGCTATCTTTTTGTTCTCACTTCTGGCTTTCTTTCAATTAAGCTTAATATGGCAAATCTATTTTTTACATTACTTTTAAATTCTTCGGATATTTTTTTCATGTATTTTTGCACAGTTGATTGATTTAGTGTTTTTCTCCAGCTTTGCTTAGTTCAGAAATGGATATCCTTCCACCCTCTCTAGGCAATTGGCAATAGCATTGCTTTCTTACTAATTTGGTGCAGGAGGATGATACTATGCATCCCACAGCAGTGTAGTTACCTAGGGCCCTTCCACACAGTTCTATATCCCAGAATATCAAGGGAGAAAATTCCACATTATCTGAGTGTGGACTCAGACAACTCAGTTCAAAACAGATATTGTGGGATTTTCTGCCTTGATATTCTGGAATTAAGGGCTGTGTGAAAGGACCCCTAGACTCCAAGTAGAGAAAGGGAAGAAACCTGTTGTAAAATATATCCCCATTTTCTCAGTCTTCCCCCATCCCCATGTTCATGAAACTTCTCTCCCATTTTATCCAAGGCCCCTTCCACACAGCTGCATAAAATCCACATTGAACTAGATTATGTGGCAGTGTGGACTCAGATAACCCAGTTCAAAGCAGATATTGTGGATTATCTGCTTTGATATTCTGAGTTATATGGCTGTGTGGAAGGGCCCTTAATCCTAGTTAGTCCAATGGCTACTTTTGTCATCATACTTGGTTCTTTATTGTGCTAAAGCAGGGCTGTCCAACTTCTAACCGGCCAAGGGCCGGAATTGAGGTCACTGATGAACTGGGGGGCTGTTCGGACCCGCCCCCAGGCCCCGCCCCTGCCCCACCCCCAGCCCTTTCCTAAAACTGTCATTCTCCCTCCTCCTCCTCCTCTTTCCCCGGCACCGCGGCTCATGGGACACCAGCGGCGCCGGGAAGGAGGAGGAGGAGGCCCACCTCCTCGCACCCTCCCGCCCTACCCGGCGCAGCCGGTGTCCTGTGCGCCGCAGCGCTGGGGAAAAAGGAGGAGGGAGAATTCTCCCTCCTCCTCCTCTTTCCCCGGTGCTGCGGCGCACGGGACAGCAGCGACGCCGGGGGAAGAGGAGGAGGAGGGAAAACTCTCCCTCCTCCTCCTCTTTCCCAGGCGCTGCTGCTGTCCTGTGCGCCACAGTGCCGGTGGAAGAGGAGGAGGAGGAGGGAGAACTCTCCCTCCTCCTCCTCTTTCCCCCCGCCCACGCCCTTGCCCGGATCCTGGGTGCCCGCGCACGCGGGGGGAAAGAGGGACAAAGGAGAAGGCACTCAGCTGACGGCCTTCTCCTTCATCCTTCCTTTTTCCCCCGCCCAGCGCCCTTGCCTGATCCCGGGCGCCGGTGCGCGCGGGGGAAAGAGGGACGAAGGAGGAGGCAATCAGCTGATGGCCTTCTCCTTCGTCCCTCCTTTCCCCCCACCCGCGCCCTGCCTGGATCCCGAGGACTGGCACAGGGAGGGGAAGGAGGAGGGGCGAAGGAGGAAGAAGGCTGCCAGCTGACTTCCTGCTCCTTCGCCCCTCCTCCTCTCCTGCGGATGCGCCGCAGCTCCGATTGCGAGCCACGGTGCGGGGAGGGGAAGGAGGAGGGGCGAAGGAGGAGGGGCCAACTCTCTTCCTCCTCCCTGTATCGCCGCCTTGTCCCTCTCTCGGCGCCGCCGATGCGATGCAGTTTGCAGGGGCGCCGCCGAGAGAGGGAGAAGGGGGTGTCCCTCTCTCACCGGCGCCGATGTGATCCGGTTTGCATCGGCGGCGTGGAGAGAGGACGGAGGGGGAGGTGCAGGGAGGAGGAGCTGGCTCACTTCCTCCCCGTCTGCCCCGCCTCCCCGGCCACCTTTTTTTTTTAAAAAAAAGATTTTTTAAAAAAAAAATATTAAAAATGGCGGTCGGGGGCATAGCGGGGGCCGTGTCCAACAGGCTGGGGGCCGTGTACGGCCCCCGGGCTGCCAGTTGGACAGCCCTGTGCTAAAGTAACTCTGTATACTTAGCACATATGACAACACATTCATTGTGCACTGGGGAAAGGTATTGATGTATAGTTCTAAATATATTGTCTTTAGAACAACTACTAATCCCTAAATGAAGCCACCATTTAGGACAGTTCATAACTGTCTCAACTATTTATAAATGTGCTAATTATAAGATCATTTGAGATGTCTGTGCATTATCATTTAATGACAGCCAAGCAAGTGAGTTGTGTGCATGAATGAGCTGTTGTTAGGGATGGATGAATCCATCAATTTCCAGTATGTATCTGTTTTCCATGGACAAATCTATTAGTCTGAGTATCTGAAATGCCTTTTTTTACAAACACAGTATCTGTATGAAAAGGCACATTAAAATAATATATATACACTCTTTAAAAATCTGAAATAGTGTATTTTTTAAAATGTATATTGCCCTTGAAAGCATGTGTTGGAGTATTTGGGAAATGTGGAAGTCCGTGGCTTATCATATCATTGTACCTGATTTTGCGATGAACAGTCGGAACAAGGAAAACTTCCATAGTATTTCACCTCAAGCACGATAATTTTCAATTACATCAGTTCACATATTGAACAGAAGCAAGCAATTTGTTCCAATATTTTCATTCAGTCAAAATCTGTACAGTTAACTGACATAGAGAAAACATTGAGGATCATAGCAGCAGAGTTCCAATTTTAAAGTAATCAAAAAGTCATACGTGCTTATAGAAAACTTGTCATTTCTAGAGGGGGTGGCCATATATTTCTGAGTAAAGCCAGGCAAACGGCTTTATGCTATGTTAATTATTATTCTTGCATTATGGTATAAGCCTTTCTAATACAAGGACCATTTCACCATGTGCAAAACTAATGACACATAGTGGTCTTCCCATATGACTGAGAATCTTGGAGGACCTCTTTTTGGGACTGCTGTTACTCCATTGCTCCCTATAACTTCAAATGCTGAAATGTCCTTCAGCTGGCAGGTAGCCTGGAAATACACTTCTCCATAACATAAAGGTATAGTGCCAATAGCTATGGAAATTATGCATCTCAAAGATCCTTGTGCATAGAACACTCTTATGGCAACATTCAAGGAGAATGGAAGGAAAGCACACAAATTTGTGTGAAATGTTCATCTCTCCACTTTTGTTACTACCATCAGCAGCTTGGGATAGAAGAGAGAGGAAGTGTTGGAAGAAGATGTGTTCAGGGGAACATGTGAGATCTAGAGATAATCAGATGGATACTAGCATGTTATCAATTATGTATATATCAGATTGTTATTGTTTTTATGCTTTCAGGTCATTTTGAACCTATGGAAACTATAAGGTAAACCAGGCATGTAGCCAGGGGGGCTGGGGGGCTTCAGCCTCCCCCTGAAATTCTTAGGTGGTCCGCAATAAGGCTTTACTGGTACATTATTTAAACTGTTATGTTTATTCATATCATGATCTGATCGCCATGCTCAATATATCTCATATTCATGGGGGTATTGGGATAGAGGCAAGATGGCGCTGAGGTCGGAGCAACTTTATTGAGCTCCGAGAGACATCTGGGAAACACTCAATTTCGGCTGCCAAAAAATCACCTCCTTGGTCCCCGTCCTTGCTCAAACGGTTATACAGCTGTAGAGAACTTGTGGGGTCTGCCAGGGGAACTGTAATCGGAGTTCCTGGAGAAACAAACTTACTGGGTCCCCAAAGACGCCAAAGACGCCGAGGCCTCTTCCAAAGCGGCGGTCCTTCTGCCCTTCTGCCACCATCCACCATCCACCATCTCTTCGTGGCCGCCGAGCCGCATTCGGCTGTGAAGGGGGTGAGCTGAGCTGGGTGGGGAGCCGGGAGGAGAAGGGCCCCCTCCGGTGAGCAGCCCCCGCATTGAGGCAGATTTGCGGGAGGCCCTTTTTCCGACGCCGAGGCCCTGCCACAGCCCGCCGCGTGGAGCCGGGAGGGAGTGATCCTGAGTGCAACACTGCCTCATTCCCAGCTACCCTGAAGCCTGACCGAGAGCAACCCTGTGAACTGAAACCGAAACCGGAGACCTGACAGCGGACGGCGAGAGGGAAGATCCATGAGAGACCTCTCTTCCGACACCGTCCTCGTCGCAGCAGCCCCCGCCACGCCGAACCGGGTGGCGGAGAAGGATTTTCTGAGCTCCTGCCGCGCCGAACCGGGCGGCGGGAGAGAGGACCTGCTGGAGGCCTTTGACGCCGCAGCCCCATCCCCTGGTGCGCCGGACCAGGCATCGGGGAGAAGGGAGCTGCAGAGGCCTCCCTGCGGACGCCAGAGTCCCGTTGCGCTGGACTAGGCAACGGAGGAGGGAGACTCCAGAGGGCCTCGACTTCAACTTCAGAGTCCCGCCGGGCCGGCCCTAGGGGCCGTGGAGAGGGACCCCGGGAGGTCTCTTCCTTACCACCGCGGCCGTTACGTCATGCCAAGCAAGGAGGTGTGGGGGTGTAGGAGGTCGCTTCCTAGACGCTGCAGCTCCATCGCGCTAGGCTGGGGGAACCATAGGAGAGCAGCCTTGCCCTGCTGGTTTGTGTGTTTGGCTGTCTGTGACTTGTTGTATGTTTGATTGTATGTTTGGGCTGTCTGGGGTGTAGAGTTGAGTGGGCTGTGTGGGTGTATGGGGTATGGGTGAATGTTCTGTCCTTTCAATTATGCACCATTGGCACTTTATATCCTGATTGCAACTGGAATTTTTTAACTCCATCGACTGCTGCTATTGGTTGCTGCTAGAACTTAAGCCTGGGACGAGACCTGGCCCCGAACTGTGGTGCTTACTGTAGCACCCATGGGTCCGTTCGTGCCACTGGGAGGGAGTGAGGCGCCGGGGTCCCGATGCCATTGGGACCCGCACATGCTGAAGGGGACTCGGAGGATGAGTTGGAAGGCCCAGAGCAAGATTGGTCAGCAGTGCCTTTGCCCAGTTCACCTGTAGAGAGTTTAGCATGGGATCTCGAGTGGGAGCATTCTCCCGGGAAGGAGCGGACCAGGTGGAGATGGGAGGCAGCGAAGCAGATAGCGAAGATAGTTATGAATTCCCAACGGCCGAGGTTCCCAGGAGCTGGCCGAGCAGCAGATGGAGGCCAGCGGCTGGGAAAGTTCGGGAGGCTGCTTCTCAAGGAGATAGCGATACTGGACTGGAAGAGCGGGGCCGTTCCCATAACAGACGCAGGGACATAGAGCAGGGCAGGAGGAGCTGGCATCTGTCCCTAGACCGTCGCCGTTCGGAAAGTAGAGACTGGAGACGCCGGGCCCTAGATCGTCGAGGGGCCCGGCCGAAGGATTAAGAACGGCTCCGTGGGAACTGATCCTCAGTTCTCCGGCCACGTCTGATCTGAAGGGCGTGAAAGCGGAGTGAATCTCGGAGCCTAGTTTGGCTCGCCTTGACTAAGACCTTGCCTTGTTATTGATTCGCATTGCTGCGGAAACCCTGCTTTGTTCCGAGTCAATCCGAAACTTGCCAAGCTTTTTGCCACGTTTGCTTTGGAACTATCTTGTGGAACTTTGCTTTCTTAATTGGACTTCAGCTTTGCTGATTGCTTTATTCTTTGATCTCTTCAAGAGAATTGCCTTTTGGACTTTTTATATTCAATAAAACTAGTTAGCCTTTGCTACGTCTCCGTGTGTGTGTTAAAGGGGCAGTACTAAGTCGGTGATTGTGACACTTACTGTGACCCGTCATCTGTTTACTCGCACTTTATAGGCTAGCGGCCTATTCTGCACTTTACGGCCATCATTGACTTCCATGCTACCTATGTTTCGACCAAAGTCATCGCACTTTATATTGGCACTTGCACTTTGTGCATTGTTAATAGCTTTTAACAACTCAGAGGGTGGTGGAAGCCGCAGGGTGGGAGGGGTTACAGGAGAGAGATTTACATCTTATATGGGTGCTCTAAACCAGGACAGGGAGCATGCAGGAGGGATGATTCCCAGGCGGGGAGTTCCTATCGGGGTGGTGACTGGGAGGGGAAGATGCGGGAAAGGGAGACCCAAAATACAGATTGGGCCCAGAATTTGTGATGGATTTAAACCACTAATTCGACCTAGAAGAGAGCGTCCTAAATTTCCAATTCGGCCAAAAATTTGTGCAAGAACTTTAATAAATCTAAATTACATGTCCTGCATAACAGAGACCTGGTTGGAAGAGGCTGGGGGGGGGGGGGGGTAATCTCTCCCAGCTCTGCCCACCAGGTTACTCCGTACAGCACCAACCGAGACCGGGAGGGCGGGAGGGGGAGTCGCAGTGGTCTATAAGGATTCCATCCCTTGACCAGGTGCCCCATCCCACAGTCAACCACGTTCGAATGTGTCGGCCTAAGGGTTGGTGATCGGGACAGGATAGGGATTCTGCTAGTAGGCATGATAACAAATCGAAAAATGGCGATTCTAAAATCAAATGGGGGGGGATTTTTTTTTTGATTAGTATATCAAAGACTTACAAAAAAATTCCCAAAATTTTCGGAAATGTAACTTAAGTACTAACGAAATTCGTTAGAAATTGTATGCCAGAGCATGCGCTTTCAGATGGTTTTGGCCTACAACTCCCAGAAATCCTAACAGCTGGTAAATTGGCTGGGATTTCTGGGAGTTGTAGGCCAAAACTTGAATAAACCACACTGAATTCTAGATGGGACTCTCCAAATAGGAAGGAGGGAGGGAAGGAGGAAGGGAGGGAGGGAGGGGGTTTTCTATTCTTGTAAGCAGCAAAAGAAAAGGAGGAGGAGCCCCCCCCTCGCTCCTCGCAGCCTCTCTCTCCCCGATCCTGAGGGAGCGAGGGCCCAAGTTTGCCCAGGCTGAGAGGAAAAGGAAGAGGCCTGAGGCTGTGAGGAATGGTGGGAGTTGAAGTCCAAAACACGTACCTGGAGGGCTGAAGCTGGTCCCTGCGATGGGGCAAGGCAGAGCAACGGGGAAGAGAAGCATCTGAGAGAGCCGGGAGAGAGAGGAGAAGCGCGCGTGTGTGTGTGTGAATCAGGCCCCTGCGATGGGGCATGCATGGCAGCAGAGCAACGAGGAAGAGAAGGAGGGGGAAGCCTAGAGAGAGAGGAGACGCGCGCGCGTGTGTGTGTGTGAATCAGGCCCCTGCGATGGGGCATGCATGGCAGCAGAGCAACGGGGAAGAGAAGGAGGGGGGGGGAAGCCTGGAGAGAAAGGAGGAGAAGCGTGTGTGTGTGTGTGTGTGTGAATCACTTTCCAGAATGCATTGCCTATACCTAGCAGCAGCGTCACTTCCAGTTCCCCATAGAAATGCGGGAAAAAGAAGAAGCTGAATGAAGGCGGAAGGAAATGAGGGGGAGAAGATAGGGAGAAGTGAGTAGTACAATAATTAATTAATTAATAATTAAGAATTTCTAACGATCCTAACGCAAATTGTTGGCCTCACGGACCGTAAAAGGAAGTCTACTTCCTGGTTCGGGGCAGCGATCCGTAAAACAACAAAAGTCCCATTAATTACGGATTTCTAACGAATCAATTAGATTTCCGTTTCAATTTTAGCATGCCTATCTGCTAGTGTACCGACCACCCCGCTGCACTACAGTCTCCTTACCTGAGCTAGCCGGAGTGGTCTCTGGCCTCGCCGTGGAGTCTCAACGGCTCATCGTGCTGGGAGACTTCAACGTCCATGCCGAGATCATTCTATCAAGAGCGGCTCAGGACTTCATGGCCGCCATGGCAACCATGGGCCTGTCCCAGCTAATATCGGGTCCCACCCATAGTGCAGGACACACATTAGATCTGGTTTTCTGCCAGGGATGGGATGAAGGTGGCGGAGCGGAGGAACTGACCATCATTCCTTTGCCATGGACCGACCACCACCTGATCAGGTTTAAACTCACTGTGCCTTTCCACCTCCGCAGGGGTGGTGGACCTACTAGAATGGTCCGCCCCAGGAGACTTATGGATCCGAATGGATTCCTGACGGCTCTTGGGGATTTCCCCGCCTCCTCGGTAAGTGACCCTGTTGAGGCTCTTGTTTCTCTCTGGGACAGGGAGATGACAAGGGCTATTGACACGATCGCTCCAGAACGCCCCCTCTTGAGTAACCGAGCTAAACCAGCTCCTTGGTTTACTGAGGAGCTGGCAGCAATGAAGCGAAAAAAGAGGAGGCTAGAGTGCGTGTGGCGTCGGAAATGGAGCGGATCAGCTCAGGCGCGCCTGGTCTCCTATTTGAGGACCTATGACGCAGCAATAAAAGCCGCACAAACAACATCTCTCGCGGCCAAGGTGGCCGCCGCGAAGAACCGTCCAGCGGAACTGTTTCGAGTCGTCAGGGGACTTTTAAATCCACCTCAGTGCGAGATCCCTGACGGCTCGGCGGTACGCTGCGAAGAATTTGCCAAGGTCTTCGGGGATAAAGTGGCACTGTTCCGTTCGATTTTGATACCACTTTAATGGCAGTCTCTGAGGATGTGACACGAGCACCTGCTTGTCCGGTTTTAATGGATTCATTTCAATTGGTTCAGCTCGAGGATGTGGACAAGATCCTTGGAGAGGCGAGGCCCACTACATGCATCCTAGACCCCTGCCCATCCTGGCTGATCAAGGAAGCCAGAGGGGTTTGGCGGAGTGGGTGAAGGTGGTGGTTAATGCCTCCCTTCGGGAAGGCATCATTCCAGCCAGTTTAAAGCAAGCTGTTATAAAACCGCTGTTGAAGAAACCATCACTGCACCCCACTCAATTAGTGAACTATCGGCCAGTTTCCAATCTCCCCTATTTGGGCAAAGTCATGGAAGTGTGGTGGCTTCGCAACTCCAGGGGTTCTTGGTAGATACTGATTATCTTGATCCGGCACAGTCTGGCTTTCGGAGTAAGGTGTTATCTGTACACAGATGACGTCCAGATCTGTCACTCCTTCCCACCTGTCACCAAGGAAACTGTCCAGACTTTGAACCGGTGCTTGGCTGCTGTGTCGGACTGGATGAGGGCTAGCAAATGGAAACTAAATCCAGACAAGACAGAGGTCCTCCTGGTCAGTCGTAAGGCCGAACAGGGCATAGGGTTACAGCCTGTGTTGGATGGGGTTACACTCCCCCTGAAGACGCAGGTTCGCAGCTTGGGAGTGATCCTGGATTCATCGCTGAGCCTGGAGCCCCAGGTCTCAGCGGTGGCCAGGGGAGCTTTTGCACAATTGAGACTTGTGCGCCAGCTGCGCCCGTACCTTGAGAAGTCTGATCTGGCTACGGTCGTCCACGCTCTGGTCACATCCCAAATAGATTACTGCAACGCACTCTACGTGGGGCTGCCTTTGAAGACAGTTCAGAAATTGCAATTAGTCCAGCGGGCGGCAGCCAGATTATTAACGGGAGCCACATACAGGGAGCACACCACCCCCCTGTTGTGCCAGCTCCACTGGCTGCCTGTCCAATTCCATCCTAAAAGCTCTTCACTGGCTCCCTACAGAGTTCAGAGTGGTCTATAAACTCATGGCGATAACTTTCAAAGCACGACAAAGAACCGGACCAGCCTATCTGGGCGACCGGTTAATAGACCAACACAGTGAAAGACCATCGCGTGAAATAAATGGTGACTGTATAGTTATCCCAGGGGTGAGAGAGGCCCGGCTGACAAAGACCCGACGGAGAGCTTTCTCTGTGGTGGCTCCTGTAATCTGGAATACACTTCCGCCTGCTCTTAGGGCCATATCGGCCCCAGCCAGATTCCTGTCCGAGCTGAAAACTTGGCTCTTCCGCCAGGCGTTTGGGGATTGACTAATCTTGGGGATTGGGCCCTTTGTGATTCTTTGAACTCGTGTTTTTAATTAGATGTATTTTTTTAAATGATGTAAGTCGCCCGGAGCACCATCGGTGGAGGGCGACTCACAAGAAATAAAGTTATTATTATTATTATTATTTTATTATACGGTTCTGGCGCAGCTTACTTGTCCGAAAGCATCAGCCGCTACGTCCCACCCCATAACCTAAGATCATCCGGGGAGGCCCTGCTCTCGCTCCCGCCGACTTCTCAAATGCGGTTGGTGGGGACGAGGACAGGGCCTTCTCGGTGGTGGCTCCCGCCTGTGGAATGCGCTCCCTATGGAGGTACGGTCCATCTCATCCCTCCTGGCATTCAGGAAAAGGTAAAATCCTGGCTTTGGGACCAGGCGTTTGCACCCCAGCACTAAGCAGCATGTTAGATGGGGATTTTAATGGAAATGGATGAAGAGGGTCAATGTTTTATGGATTGAATATTGTTTTAACTTGGAATGACTGTGTATGTGTTGAGGGAACTGCATTTTAATGTGTTTTTAATATATCTTAATTGTTGTGGGGTTTTGGGGTTTTTTACTGTGGTGATGTGGCATCAAATTGTGCCGTACTGTAAGCCGCTGTGAGTCCCCCCCTCGGGGTTGAGAAGAGCGGGGTAAAATCCTGAAATAAATAAATAGCAATATAAAAGGTTTGGTAGCGTAGACCCTCTCTCACTCAGACTCAGCCCCTCTCGAATCAAACTCCCCCCCCCATCAAAATTCTGGCTACTGCCATGAATTTATCAAAAGCTTTTCTTGACAGATTTGTTCAGAAGAGGTTTATCATTGCTGTCCTCTGATGCTGAGAGAGTTTCACTTTCTGAATATCATTCAGTGGGTTTCATTTCTCAGTGGATATTCAGACTCTGGTTTTCAGAGTCATAGTCCAATGCTTAAACTACTGCACCACACTAGTGCTGTATATCAGATTTAGCTGGAAGGGTGAGAAAATAATTTCCATTTATTCTATTTTTGAAAAATGAATCATTTTAGCCAAGCTCATTTCAAACTCAATCATTGCAAGTTGACCTTAATGCCATTATTACGTTGGATCAATTTTGTTATATAGTAACAAGAATTCTATGATAAAAATGATGATCATATTTTGCTAACTACTTGTAATGTATATATAACCCATTATGTTATAATAACATCCTTTTGGGGAAACTAATACTACAACACTCAAATAGTATTTTTTGAGTTTTGCATTTATGTATGCAAGGTCCCCAACAAGTACAATGCAATCATTAAAATTAGTATTTCAGAAATGATTTTATTTTTATTCAGTGACTCACAAATAATCTTTATTGCCGCTTTAGGAATATGTATTTTGTATAATATATAATTACTAATGAAATGTGCAACTCATTTATCACAGTTTTTACAAACATGCATAATTGCTATGTATGTTGATGTGTATATTTGTTGCCTGCCTACTTATTTAACGTCATCAAGGGGTCTTTTTGTAAAAACTGAAGAGCAAAAAATTAATGTTCTATTACCGTGACTATGATTTATGAAACTTATTTTCATACAAAAAGTAATTTTCGGATATTGTTCTGATGTTGTGCATTGAACCACCATTTATTTATTTATTTACCATATTTATATACCGCCTCTCTCAACCTGAAGGTGACTTGAATCAATTCCATTTTGTTATATAAAAAAATGGGGAGTGAAGAAACCATGTCTGACCAGTTCATTTCATATGGGGTTCTAATGCTTTCCAAAAAAAAGATATTGCATGCCCTTTAGTGGTTTTGTACATAGTTGTTACAACAATCCATTTCTTTACCTAACTAACAGAAAGGGTGAATGGCTCTATGAAAATAAATTCCTTCACATCCAGGTATGTGTTCCTAACTCTGGTATTTTATTGTTGGGCATTCCCCTTTCTACATGAAAATTCATGTGTGTTTCTAGATATGATTTTTTTCATTGAGGATTGTCAGTGTACACTTTTCAAATATTTGTACAATTTGTTGTGTATATTTCTTTGTACATAATTTATAAAGGAAAAAAAACATTGGTGGTTTTCTTCCAATTATGGGGAATTGTATATACCTTTATTAAAAATCTTAGAGATATGCTGATATAATATAGGAAAAGGAAAATTCCACATGCACGAAACTCAGGAAGTCAACAAATCTCTTTTTCTTATCTTTTTTATTCCTTTCTCACTGGTTCTTTTTTCTTTTTTTCTTTTTCTCTCTTTGCTTCACCACCACTTTCTTTTTTCATTTCTTTCTATCTTTTATTGCCCTTGTATTTTAAAAAATTTAAATATCTTGAAGATAATAAATTGGATTAATAAATATTTATTTTCCATCTCTTATTCTATTGTACAGGCTGAGCCTCGTTCAAAATGCATGTGATTAGAGGGGGGGGGGTGGATTTTGGGGTTTGTTTGTTTGTTTGTTGTTTGAAACACCCATGTTTGTATATACATAGTAAATGAAAGATTGGGGAAAAGGGAGATACTTTTTAATAGCATTTTTATAATGCACCTCTTTTACAAGTTCCTACACAGTCTTCACCTTGTGGTGAGCAATCTGTATGGTTCCTCCACAAGTGAGATGGACTGAATTTAAAAACTCTGCATAACAATTAGAGCATTTCTAAATTCAGTTTTCTATACACAGGCACACAAAGCAAATTTTGCATAGAATACATTCAAAACTGTGAAAACCCTCATTCTTCACATAGTATCCTAACATTTAAGAAAACTTTTTAAAACTATTTTGAGTAATTGCTTCGTGCCATTGCTTCAATTGTCCTACTGCTACTGTGTTGTTTTGTTTTTAACTGTTTTTATTGTTTATTACTCTGTATTTTATTGTGCCTTCGGCTCTTGTAAGCCGCCGCGAGCCTCCAGGAGTCGGCGGCATAGAAACCCGAATAAATAAATAAATAAATAAATAAATAAATAAATAATATTCTATCCATTGGTAGCATACATAAAGTAATAATTTTGAAGAAAGAACATTTTGCTTCAGTTTTAATTTGCAAAGCTATTTAATCTGGACAGAAGAATGCTTCTACCCTTTTCAAAAGTTAAATGCTTCTTGTATGTCTCATTTCAGTTATCTATCTTGTTCTAACAAATAAATCAATGTTTTCATTTATATGGCAAAAACAGTTTGTCTATGCTAAAATAAGAAACAGAAATTAGTTATACTATGGGGGGGGGGGGGAAGAAAAGCACGTCTAGTATTCTATGGCTCTATCTTTGTGAGAAATGAAATTTTGTGATACATAGATTTTTTTTCTTTTTTAGCAACCCGTTTTATATCAGAAAGTGCCAATGAAGAAATTGGAGAATGTGGAAAATCACAAAATGAAAAATTGCCACTCCAAACCACAATTTGTCACCCATTGACAGTTGTGCCTTGTGGCAAAAAAGTTCATTATGAAAGATAAGTTGAGAGCAAAAAGCTTAACAAAATATAAGCCTGTAAGGCTGATGATGTGCAATACAGTCCTTCGTGTACCTACATGTAGTAGCCGTTTTCTTTCCTTTTGATCAAATTATAAACCTAAGGAATTATGACAGATGGGACTTTCACAAATTACAATGCTTCAGAGCTTTCCGATGTTCAATCACTGCTTCTTAAATTGTGGGTCCTGACTCCAAATGGGGTCCTCTTAACTCAATGTTGAGTTTACAAAACATTTGGCAAAAGTCAAGTGGCTGTTTTAGACATTTACATGAACCTGTTAGCAAGAATGTGCAGTGTTTAGAGTGGACTGCGGAAAATGCTTCAGCTGTCCTTCATTAAAAAGTGAATGCGGATTTATTATCAGTAAATATTTGGCTTTTGTACATATTTTATATATCTATATATCCAGGGTCATGTAATAATTGGGCAGAAAGATGTCACAGTGGAAAAAGTTTAAGAAGCCCCACGCAAGATAATGAAGAAGGTGAAACTGGAGGACCTGTAATTAATCAGTGTATGCAGAAGGGCAGAATTAGGTGTATTTGATAGAGGGAAATATTTGTTCCAAAGTAAACTAGATTCCATATGGACTGAGAAAAAGCCACAGTCCTGGGTCTCCCTATCCTTGTAAAGATATGTGTCCATAGAAGTTCTCAGCACCAGCATCACAGCCACAAGATTACCAATGAAATGCATTTTTCTAACATGCTCTAATTGGCAATCCCTTCCTATCTAAAGCCTTAGACTGCAGTTTACGTCTTCACCAGAAAATGAAAGTACCTAATGTGTATGAAACAAGCCATAGCAATTCAACTCAAAAGTGACCAGTGGCCTAGAAATGGTTTAGAAATTGAGAATTTCAAAGTGGTTCCATGATTTCTTAATTAATTCTCTTCTTAGTAGTGCAATAATTACCCTGCTCACGAGATTATCAGTATGTTTTATGATGTATTGTAACAGAAAGGGGAAGTTCTGGTTTGGCAATGACTGTAAGTGGAATGGATTGACAGTGAAGAGTCATTCACCATAAGACCAGTACCATAGTTTCACCTAGCCACATTTGACAATATGTTCTCTCTAGGATATGCTTCTGCCTGATGTTACCATAGACTCTTGCTATGAGACCTAGAAAATTCTTATATAGGATATCTCTCTATGAATTCACTAGGTCCTCCAAGTTCACTATTTTTCATGGTTTCCTGTGTCCATGATAACTTCAGGAATATATCCCCCATGGATAGGTATAGCTGGCACACCTAATATTAGCTTGGGGTCCCTTTTCACCTACAAGGCTAATTCTGCACCTTCTGAGATTAGATACTATCTGGTTCTTTTAGTGTACTAGACTGGTGTAAATAAGAGAGAACCGGATTGCTATTTGGTTACAAAACAAATAGTTTTTGACCTTTTCTTCATGTTTAGGGTGAAAAGAACTTCAGGAAAAGAACTCTCTTTTTGGGAGGAGAGTTAAATACACATGTTTACCTAACAAAATACTCTTCTGGTACATTCTGGTCCTGTACAGCAAGATCTCTGAGATGCAGCACATCTCTTTACTCTGTTACATTTTTCAGTTATTTGCAAATGATGGAGAATTGTATTCTTTGTGCCAAATGAAACAGCATATGAGACGCCTACCTACAACTGCAGTGTGAATGTTCAGTTCTGAGAATGTGGATCCATATGGGCACATCAAAAAGACAAAATCACATCCAGATCTGATCTGCAGTCAACATTTTGTTAGATGTAGATGCTGATTAAGTTTCCTGCAAGATGTTTGCAATTACTTACATGTTGGTGTTTTTTAAATGTCAAGCAGGATTTTATTCAGTAATCTATAAGTAATAGAAGAAACAGAGACCACTAAACCAGAGACTGGAGTTGCTAACTGACTGCAAGCCTGAAGGGAAACAGCACACCACCCATTTATGGCTACAACATGTTTTTCCCTACTCCTATTTGTTTAAGTTTCTCCTTAAGTTTTTCCCTACTCCTATTTGTTTCCTTTTCTCTATTTTAGAACAAGTGAGGTATACTGATTTGAATACTAGAATAAGACTCCAGGAGAACAAGGTTCAAATCCCTGTTTAACCACAGAAGCCCATTGAATGATCTTGAGGACGTCACACTCAGCCAAAGACGAAACTCTCTAATCTAAATAGGAAACCTCAACATACTTTGCCAAACAAACTTTATGCTAGGGTTGCAATGTATTTCTTAATTATGAAGTCTGCAAAGACTCTTTAAGCATTTGCCTGTGGGATATTCTCTTATTATGGAGGGAGCTGGCAGGAACACCTTCTGGACTTTCTCTCTCATCAATTTCACTGACCATTTCGTTGACAGAGAAAGTGGAACACTGAGATGAAAGCCATTTGTTTAAGAGAGCAAATGAGTGGAGAGATTGGTGTAGAGTAGGGATGTGTGTATATCTATCAATTTTATTTTAATTATGTTTCTCGGAATTCTACCTGCATCTTCATGTTTCATTGTGGTTTGGTTTGGTTTTGCTTTTGTCTCTCACATAAAAATTCATGTATATTTTGATATATATATTTCTTAAAATGTGCATCTTACATATGATTCCTGCTAAAATATTTTTCTGTGACTTTTTTCCAAATATATGCATTTTAGTTGAAAGTACTTGTTTGTGCATAATTCAAAGAATGAGGAATCTCATGCTCATAGTTTCTGCACAAATCCCAAATCTGAAAGAAAAATACACAGTTGAAATAACCTTGCAGACCATATCTACGGAAAATACCAGTTAGAATGAAATTATTTTATTTCCTACAATGGTGCAAATAACATATTACATGTTATTTAATTACATTTTTAGATGTAATCTCATGTGTTTTAATCCTATGTGTTTTATATGCTGCTTTATATGCTGTTTTATATGCTGTTTTTATATGCTGTCGTATGTACTGTTTTTATACGCTGTAAACCGCCCTGAGCCTCGGGAAGGGCGGTTTATCAAATCGAAATAAATAATAATAATATTAATTTCTTCTGATATACTTAAATGAGGATATGTAGGACCAAGACACAGTTTAAACTATGACAATTGGATATATTGTCCTTTTTGGGGTATGAAATAAAACACACTGGGTTCTTATTCTGTCCAAGTAATTCCAGGTAAAGTAAAAGATCTAGGAGAATGATACCTAACCTGTGTTGTCAAAGGCTTCCTAACGATGCCTAACTTAGGGTGGTGTGAGAACTAAAGCATGGCAGCCACTCCTGGCTGCAGCATGGCTGGGTTTCTTCTGGCCATCTCCTCATAGCTAAGGAAAATAGGGATGGTTCCTGGAGCCCACAATAGGACTGGAAGTTGCATGCATCCTGATCACTGGTTGGTAAGCATTCCTGTCCTGGCTGGAGATCCAAGGTTTCCATTTCGGTCAGATTGCTATATGTATAAGGAGAGAGGGTGCACTGGAGCCAGCACTGTGCAATATGCTCTTAGCATCAGCATACCTCCTCTCTTTTTGCTTATGTGTTTGGGTATGTGTAACGACCTGGCCCTTAACCACTTGGGGCAGGGTGGACCTTCCTATTTTATATCCCACCGCTGCCACCAAGATGTAACAACCTAGGCTCCTGGGTGCTTTGAACCCCAATAATGTTCTTGTTAAGGTAACGCTGCCACCTACCTTGGGTAAATACCCAAGGATTTATTATAGATAATATAATTACTGAAAACCAACCCCCTTATGGCTTAATGGCTACCCTCAGCGTGATGGGTACTGAGGTAAAACAAATGGTTTTTCAGAAAGCTGGAACTAGGTAGAGGCTTCTTAGGAAAGATGGCACAATACGAGGCTTGGGTTTTTAAACTGAACAGAGAAATGTTTATTGTTTCAACTGTTTTCTTAAGAAGGCACAGAAGCATAACGGTTACTTTAAAAGTGGAAAGAGCGTAATGGTTGTTTGGCACAGTTAACTTCAGATCTTCAAATCTTAGTTCCCAAAAGATCTTCCTCACACTATCAACTTCCCTGGTTAGCTGTGAGTTTCCACTTGAATAGTTAGCCGCCTGTAGTTCCTCAAGCTGTCTGAACACGCTAACAAACTCCTTTTCTAAGAATCCTCAGTTAGCTACCAGTCCCTGAGCCAACCTCCTATCTCTAAATCCAAGAGATCTCAAGGTTCCCTGACTGACTTCCACTGGTCAGCACTAAAAGGCTCCAAACTCTGTCAGCTTCACCAGTCTTTCCCCTCTGACACTAAGAGCTGTCAGCTTCCCTGACCCTTAGCTCAGATAAATCACTGGATGCTTCTGCTACAGAGCACAGACTGCTTCAGACTCCCTGCTCAGACTCCGATGTTACTTTGTCAAAAGCCAAGCCCTAACTGACTGACTCTCAGACAAGTTTTTCCCTCCTAACCAGTTTGGCTCCTCCCTTCAGTGGTTGCTATTTTCCATATTCCCTAGTGGTTGAGAGACCAGAACTAGGTCTAGCCGAGATGACCCCCCTCAAAGGGATCCAGCACTGGCCTGGATCTGTGGAGTTATTGTTCAATATACCTTGATCTATACCCATGTGTGTACTAGGAGTATACAGCTCTAGCTAAATAAACTGGTAGCCCTTTTTTCTCCAAGTTATTGGGTCTGTATGGTTCTTAGTTGCCTATGTTGAGCAATTCTCACTCATGAAAATAAAAATACTACCACATTAAATTCAAAGGGGGGGGGGACAAAACCAATGAGGATATCATCAATTCTAGAATTTAAGTACTCAAGTTAAAATGGATGAAAATATACTTAGTCTTACATTTGGAAAATGAATTACACCAATGTAACCTCAATTTATGCAGAAGTGTTTCTGATTACTCCTGACATCTCATGGAAATGGTTGATGTTTCATGCTTTAAAAAAGAAAACATAAAAAACCTTAAACATTTTCACAAAGCAAATCTAACACATCAATACATTATGTTGAATTCAGTATCAATATATTTTCTCCTCATCATTCCATCATAAGCGCGTACTATATCATCCATAGTGATAATGCTTGTGTCAAGTGGATTGCCTTAGCCATAACTCAGATGATGTATGTGATTGAGAGCAATTGCAACTATATAAACTATTTCTGATTTTTTTTTTTAAAAAATGACTTGCATTCTTATTTAGATTTTAACACTGGAAAGTGAGCATTATCTTCAATTCTTGGCAGTTTTATGATGCATAGTCACATTATATTTGTGTCCTAGGAATGAGAACATATGGAAAGAT
Organism: Anolis apletophallus; assembly: GCA_030556195.1. Taxonomy (NCBI): domain Eukaryota; kingdom Metazoa; phylum Chordata; class Lepidosauria; order Squamata; family Anolidae; genus Anolis; species Anolis apletophallus. Next base: position 22,731,359 of record JARBWK010000004.1, on the reverse strand, counting down.
GAAAAAAGGGTGACATTTTCTCTGAGTTTGACTAATATCTGATAAAATATCAGTGAAATGAAGAATACAAACAGCTGATGTCTCCCTAATGTCTTCCCAAATCCAGCAATACTTTGGAAGCATCTTGCTAACAGACTGCTAGTAAGCTAATGCTAAGCCTGGAATATAATGCCATGCCAAAGCCAACAAAATGACAATATCATTGCATATTAGAAGGTTAAAATGAAGCACACAATGGGAATGCAGAGAGGACAGATAGTAATTTTGGGGGCTAAGCTTTTTAAAATGATTACATTTTTGAAAGATGACTTTACTACTTGTATGGAGGGTCTGATTTCAATATGAGAGGGTATTGACAGTGAAAAGATGTGTTGGTCTCTGTGTTATAAGATGTAGTGATGTCTTGTGAACACAGGTTGATTTTGTTGCTAGACCAAAAGTCTAATGCAGGGGTGCTCACACTTTTTCAGCATGTGAGCTACTCTTAAAGCAACCAAGTCCAAAAGATCTACCTGCCCCCGCCGCCGCGCACTCCCACTGCCGCGTGCTCTTGCCACTGCGTGCGCTCCTGCTGCTGTTTTCCGCCCACGCAGCGCTTCTTCCGCCTGCGGGGAATTGCAGGAAGGAGAAAGCATGAGGTGGGGCATCCAGAGGGAGCGCTCCGCCCTGCCTGTCTCTCCGGCAACGGAGGCTGCACAGCTTCTTCTGGACGAGAGAGAGGCAGGGCGCTCCCTCCAGAGGCCCCGCCTTGGGCTTCCTTCTTCCTGCAATGCCCTGCAGGCGAAAGAAGCACCGCCAAGCGGAAGCTAGCAGCAGGAGCGCGTGTGCGCACAGGGTGTGTGCTTGCATGGCAGGAGCGTCCCATCCTGCTAGTGAGGCCCAAAGATCACCTGGAAGAGGGCCAAAGATCTACTAGTAGCTCCCGAGCTACCTAATGAGCACCCCTGGTCTAATGCTTGCTCAGAAGGATACTATTAATCAAGACAATATGGCATTTAGAATGCAATGTTGAATTTCCTGAAAGCAAGGAGAGCACATACATTCGTTGTTGCTATGTGACTTTTACCCATCTTCTTGGCAAGATTAATACAGAAGACTTTGTCACTCTAAGGCTAGAGTATGAGTTGTATGCATTCATCTATGCAACATGATAGTATTCCAACGAAAACATTTCTGGCTAATGAAGCACTGGGAAATAATATCTGAAGCATGCCGATCATGGGATGCCTTGGGGACAGGCAGCTGGCAAGACACTCTTGGAGTCATGCTATGGTTGCTCATTCAAATACACCCCATGACTAGAAGCACCTTGGAGACATTATTTCCCTGTTCTATGATTTCCAATTATCCATAAGGTTCAGTGAGGCTGTGAAAGTGGTAATAAAGCATCAGTGATTTTCCTTTCTGAGGGGTAGATTTCTCTAACTTCCTGTTATCTCACTCCTGTTCTTAACTATGAGTCATTTGTAAGTTGGATGTTTGTAACTCATGGACTGCCTGTAGTTGTAAATACAGAAGAAGAAAAATATTAATAATTGAGATGGATTAGAACTTCAAGAAAGGCATACAAATGACAGATTTTCAGAAGTGGAATTTCTGACACCATAGAAATACAAGTTCATTTGAGTGCCATGCTTTTATAGCTGTTTCTTTGAGTTCCAGTTGTAATAGTCTTCAACATCTCATTGGTCAGATTCCTTGCCTGGAATTTATTCTACTCCAGGAAAAATCTATTTAATCTTTCCTTAGGACATTGAATTTGCCTTTAATTTTCTTCTAGTGGCTATTAGCTAATTTACATTGAGGTGGGAAAATTGAATCTTTAGAGTTAAAAGTTTCTGTATTCTGTCTCCCAAGACCATTTTTGAGACCTCCATCAGCACAAATTTTATTCTACTATTTTGCACACAAATATCCCTGGAATATGGAACTAGTTTGATCATGGTATTGCTGTCCTCTGGTTAGCTCTAGATCTAGAAGAGGACTTTTGAAAAAGAAAAAGGAACACTGCAAACTAACTAAAACAGATCCTCTGGGGCGGGGGGGGGGAATATGGCAGAATTGTCCTCACCTCCCCTATTGTTCATTACGTAGATTTGAAGGGGAATTGGGAAAGGGGAGTAACCAATGGTGTGCTCCTGCTAACATTGTCTGGAAGCCACTGCAGTCCCTTATCCCCAATAGCTACCCTTTTTTGCTTTACATGATACATCATCAACTAAAAATACAGTATCGCTTATCCAACATAAATGAACCAGCAGAACATTGGATAAGCGAAAATATTGGATAATAAGAAGTGATTAAGGAAAATCCTAGTAAATGTCAAATTATGTTACGATTTTACAAATTAAGCACCAAAACATCCTTTTTTACAAAAAAAATCAACAAAAAAGCACTTCAATACACAGTAACATTATTTATGAATTTAGCATCAAAACATTGCAATATATTGAAACAGTTGTGGATCCAGGCAGGAGGCGAAGGTTGGATAAGCGAGACTCTACTGTACCTTATTTTGCTCAGTTCATCACTGAATTCTGAGTTTGAACACATTTAACTTTCTGCCTATGTCAAAATTGTAAATAGGCTTATTTTCTCTAGATTAGATGGATTTCTTCATTTATTCCTAAAGAAGACAAATACATTCGGTTAAAGTGTTTTCTCTCTAGATGCTTATTTTATGTGTTACTGTCAACCTCTGTTCATTTGAATATATATATATATATATATATATATATATATAAATGATTTTAAGAATTTTATCACAAATTAGAATCTATATTAGTGCCTTAGATGACTACATTTGGCTTATGCTCAGAAGCACATACATATTCAATAACTGGTTCTAAGGAAGAGAGAGAGAGAGAGTTCACAATAATAAAACCCACAAAATACCAACCAAGGAAATAAAAGTAACGAGCTAACCCCAATCTCGATTGGATTGAAACATCACCATTCTTTGAGCCAATACACTAAAATAAATAAATTGGTTTCAGTGTGTCTATTTTAAATATGATTAAATCTGTATCTTAATATATATTTTTCCCCCAAAAAAGTGGATACACTTTTATTTATTTATTTACATCATTTATATCCCACCCTTCTCACCCCGCAGGGGACTCAGGGCGGATCACAATGCACATATGCAGGCAAACATTCAATGCCATAGACATACAACATATATAGACAGACAAAGAGCTACACAATTGGTCGAGAGCTCCCCCCGACCCGGGCAGGCTTTGAACTCATGACCTTCTGGTCAGCAGAGATCTTATGCAGCCGACTCCCAGCCAGCTGCGCCACATTCCCAGTGATTAAAAGAAATAATCAGCCTAACAATAAGATTTAACATTATATTACAATCAGATTTAACATTGATGTTAAAATGGACCGAACCTTATTCCTTCCATATATAAAAACAAACACATTATGAGATGTATATAGGTGATTGAAGGAAAGAGAATGTGTCTTGAGTTTTTAAAAAAACCACAATTTTGCTACTTTGCTGTATTCATGGCCAACTATATCGGGCTTTTAATGTAATCTTAATAGCTATTAAAGAAGGTGCACTGGATAATTGTATCACCCAGCAATTACCAAGTTACACTATCATTGTAGTTTAAAGACATTATCTCCAAACTCTTTAATTCTCCTCTTTATTACAATATAAAACTTCTACAATTGGAATGTCCATTTACTTGAAGTCTCTTTTTAATTGAAAGTGTGTGAACTATAAACATAAACATAGAGGCATTTCCATGAGAGAAGTCTCATCACCATTTTATTTAAAAAAATGTATGGATGTTTTACTAATTACTTTAAGTGGATATCTCTGTAATAGCCATAGGAACAGATACAAACCATTTTAATTTTAAAAAGGGAACATTAAGGCTTTAAGGATAATGCACAAAGAACTAAGCTTATTAATACACAGAAGTCATTAATTGATAATTATGCTTATACAAAAATGTAATTGCATTGATTTACTGTAAAGAGGAGAAGACGGCAGGTGTTTCCTGAGAAATGATCTGGCAGAGACCATCTGTACTCTACTTAACTCAAGTAGCTGTTATCTTGGCTTCATAAGTTCTCCATCAAGTTGTCAGCAAAGTTAAGGTTGTAGTCCCTTTTCATTTCAGGTGTGTGTTTATTTATTTATTTATTTATTTATTTACAAACTGAAAATATTCACATAAGAACAAAATGGGGGGACTCAAGTCATTAGCAAACTATTTTAAAATTAATTCATGGTTAGAAACTGCATCTTGTCCACCATGATTAATAATATCAATATCTATATATAACAGAGTAAAAGACAAGTTGTAATATAATGTATGTATTAGCACATAGTAGAATGCCACACACATTTATGGAGTGCAGCCATTATAATACAAGAAGCCCAGGTGTAAATTCCTAGGACCCTTTAACAATAAATAATAATAATAATTTATTACCTTTGTATTTTCATGGCTCAAGGTGTGGCACAACACCATTAAAACACATCAACATAAATATATATACAATAAAATGCATATAATAAAACACATTATTATAAAATACATACACTAAAATACATGGTACAAAGAATACAATAGAAACTGAATGTAAATGTAAAATTCATGGTTTAAAATTGACTGGGTAGTTCTGCTTTCACTGCCATTGTTTAATTCTGGGATTTGCATTCCATTGAGGGGTATGTGTAGCATAGTCAGTCAGAAAAACCTAAGTGGATCACTAGACTACAAAACTAACAAATGCACATGCTGTAGTTATGATGTCTCTGGCATTACTTCGTGAACGAAGATTCTTAGGAAGGACTCATCCCACGCTTTTTACAAGCGTGTTGACTAAAAAGGCCAATGTGAGATAGGCAAGTCCGGATGCAGAAAGCACAGCAGAAAGTCTCCTTGGGTCATCACCCAAGGAGACTTTCTGCTGTGCTTTCTGCAACCGGACTTGCCTATCTCACATTGGCCTTTTTAGTCATCAACGCGCTTGTAAAAAGCGTGTTGTTTCCAAGTTGCTGTTCTTTCTGCGTTGTCGTTTCTCTTCGAGACCCGTTTGGCGTGTCTACTCGAAAGAGACTGCAGCATTGTGGATAGTGCATCTCCATGCCACCCAATGTGAGACCAGGGTGGACCATTTTTGGTGATCAATCTGGCCAAGCCTGAGATGTTGTTTCAGGGAGTCCTTATATCTCTTTTTGGGGGCGCCTCTCTTGCGCTGACCCATGGCGAGTTCACCATAGAGTAGTATCTTTGGGAGGTGGTGGTCCTCCATCCTAGAGACGTGCCCTGCCCAGCGCAGCTGTGTTCTCAATAGCATGGCCTCAATGCTGGTGATCCCTGCTTGCTCAAGGACAGCAACATTAGTCACATAGTCAGTCCAGTGTATATTTAGGATTGAGCGAAGACAGCGCTGATGAAAGCGTTCGAGGAGTTGTAGGTGTTGGCGATAGGTGACCCATGTTTCAGACCCATATAGGAGAATAGACAGTACGATAGCTCTGTACACACTGATTTTTGTGCTTTGCCTCAGGTGTTTGTTACTCCAGACTCTTTTGTGAAGCCTTCCATAGTTATGATAGTTAAAGTGCCAATGATAATGTGATATAATAATTATATCGTGATATTATAATTTGTATATTTGTATTACATGCAATATTGCTAACAATATTGTGATATGTTGTAGTGCAATATGATGTGTAGTGCTAATGTTGTGCTATGACAGTAATGTTAATTGTTGTTTTTTCAGTTTGCTGTAAGCCACTCCAGCAATATTGTTATATGTACATTGTAAGCCACTCTGGCAGTATTGTTGTTTGCTGTAAGCCGCTCTGAGTCCCCTTCGGGGTTGAGAAGGGTGGCATATAAAAATAGTAAGTAAATAAATAAATAAAGTGGAATCCTAGTGCTATAATAGTGTAATACAAAAGGCCCTTTGTTGTTACCAGTAAATATCTCACCACATTTTGCTGATGATACTGCATTATGCAGAGCCATAAGGGAGAAAACCCAAACTATAAGAGCTTCTAACGTTGAGGTCCCTAAACTAAGGCCCTCGGGCTGGATGCAGCCCTCCAAGGTCATTTACCCAGCCCTCAACCTAAATTTTAGACTTAGGGTTGCCCTAAGTCTGAAACAACTTGAAGTCATACAACAAAAATCCTAACTTGACTATTTCATCAGCAAAAACAACAACACTTTATTTATATTTTGCTCTATCTCTCTGAGGGGACACCGAGCAGATTACAACATACACAGATAGGCAAACATTCAATGCCTTTAAACAGTGGAATTATTTGTTTGTTTGTTTATTTGGAGTATTTATATCCCATCCTTCTCATCCCTGAAGGGCGGCTCAGGGCGGCTTACAAAAGGCAACTATAAGACACCAGCAATATACAAGTAAAATATAATTAAACAATTTAAGACAGTCCACCAGTTTAAACTCAGGGTCCAGGTCAGTCCATAGTCAGTCACTTAAAACAATCTCTTTCTAGTTGCTACATCTGCTGCTGAAATGCCTGATTCTACAGCCAGGTTTTGAGGGTTTTTTTTATGAAAGACTAGAAGGGAGGGGCAGATCTAATTTCATTGGGGAGAGCATTCCACAGTCGAGGGGCCACTACGGAAAAGGCCCTGCCTCTTGTCCCCATCAGTTGCCATGCGAAGAAGTGGGACCAAGAGCAGGGCCACCCTGGATGATCTCAGTGTCCTTGGTGGTTTGTGGAAGGAGATATGTTCAGACAGGTAAGCTGGGCCAGAACCGTTTAGTGCTTTATAGGCTAAAGCCAGCACTTCGAATTGTGCCCGGTAGTGAACAGACAGTCAGTGCAGCTGGCATAACGGGGTTGTACACTCTCTGAACTCCGCTCTAGTAAGCAACCTGGCTGCCATCCGTTGGACTAACTTAAGCTTCCGAGCAGTCTTCAAAGGCAACCCCACGTAGAATGCACTGCAGTAATCTATACAGGATGTAACAATTGCGTGGAACACCATGGCCAAGTCAGACTTCCCAAGATATGGGCACACACGTTTAGTTGTGCAAAAGCTCCCCTGGCCACCGCCGAGACCTAGGGTTCCAGGCTCAGCAATTAGTCCAAGATCACTCCCAAGCTGCAAACCTGCACCTTCAGGGGAAGTGTAGCACTATCCAGCACAGGCTGTAACCCTATACTGTTCAGCCTTACAACACAAATACACAGAACAAGGGTAAAGCCTTCCCCTTTCATCTCCAGCTTCTGGAGGCAGTGCTCAACTCTGGCCATGGGAAGGTGCTCTTGTTCCATTTCCAAGCCGAGAAGCCTGTTGTCCATAGACACCTCCTGGTCATGTTGCCGGCATGGCTGCATGGGCGTCATTTTTACCTTCCTGACAAAGTGGTACCTACTGATTTGCTCTATAACATGAACATTATCAAATATTAATGTTAATTTGCCAAATTACTACATAGATCCCATCAATCATCATCTACTGCTGGATGGCAGAAAAGGTCTGCCAATTATGCATGATTAGGTTTGGTCAGAATCTTCGGGGTTCGGAATAAATTAGGAAAGATTTGGTTTTTGAAACAATTTTGAAGCTTTTAAGGAAACCGGAAGTCCCTTGGCCCTTCCGAAGCTTTTTCCACCATTTCTGTTATGAAGCAGTGAGTGAGTCGGAAATGATTCAGTGTTTCCCCACTTCTGGTCTCTGGCCTCGGCTCAAGCCTGAGAAGTTTTCTAAAACCCAGTGGATGACTTTACTCCCTCTCCTCTCCCCTTGTGAGTCTGGGAAGTGTTTTAAAACCCAGTGGATGACTTTCCTCCCTCTCGTCTCCCCTTGTGAGCCTGGGAAGCAGTTTAAAACCAAGTGGATGAATTTCATCCCTTTGTTTCCCCCTCCTCCTTCCAGAGTAAAACAACTACTTTCAAACTAAAGACCACCCAATGAAACAGGAAATAACACTTTCAAACCATTAAGGAAGGATTAGGAAGTCTCAGAAGTTTTGAAAAGTCTTGGAACATTTTTTTCTGTGAAAATCGGAATTGACTTTAGCATCGAAGCACCAGCGCCCCGTACATCTGAAACGAGTTTTGAACCATTTTTTGATCAAACAAACCTACTGCCTATATTGAACATGGTTTTCCAAGAAGTCCCAATTAATGAGAAATTAGATATTTTGTATTGATACCTCTTTTTAAAATTGTTTGAATAGGCCCTTATTTTTAAAGATGAACTTTATTAAACAGCAGGTCTGTATCTCTAACATTTCTGGGCCTGTCTTGAAAAGACCATGTTTGGATTTCCACTGAATTTCCTTCAACATGAATGGCATTTTAGCTATTATATCAAAAAGTTTGATAACATATTGACACTGTTTTGTGATGAGAAAAAGTGTATAATTTCTCTGCAAAATCAGTGTGTTAGAAACATTCATTTCTGCCCATCATCAGTTGATCTCCTGTGCTTTTACAGAGACCAAACAAATCTGACACACATTTCCATCTAGCTTGCTTTTCTCTATAAATACACATTACCTAAGGTGGTAGTAAAAATACTAATCCAGTTTCTAGTTCTTACAAATGACACATCTATTTATGTTAGCTATTATCGAAATAATTGTCTTTCATGATCTCATTTTGCGTTTTCATATCCTGAACAGATGGTTTTGAAGGTGATTTGTACATGATTAATTAAACAGCACGTAACAGAAGTATTTTCTGCATGAAAACATTTCCTTTAACAAGCTTTTCAATTCTTTTAGCAACCAATTTGTTCTAAGAACTGAAGCATAATTTCAACTTCCCCACAATTTCTCATATTGAGTAGCTCTCTTTCAATAATTAAATAAGGACTTGTGTGTAGTGAATAATGAGGAATACACAGGCAATAATAGCCAGCAAACCACTCTGGACTCTAATACCTGTTGGTACACAAAGCAGTAATAGTATTTATTAATGGAAACAGCTCCTATTTTTTTGTAGCTGGATTTCTATTCACCAGGTGTTGCTATTTAGATAAGAGACTTTCCACTGTGACATTACATGTCATTTCTGCTGAACATCTCTAAGGACTGACCTCATGAGATATGGCAACAACATAGATGCAGCAAAAAAATGGATATGGCCTCTCAAATTGGATTGGCTCAATTGTGTAGCTATTCTTCAGCCATTGCTATGGAGATTCTTCATAATATACCCTAAATGATAAGCATATGGTGAACAGTTTCGATATTTGAAAGCCCTGTGTGTGTATATGCTACCACAAAGTTTTCTTTTTATTCCTGCAGCTTCCATGAAATATTTTAGTAACTTAATCAGACAGCAGTTCAAGGCACAATCCCTTCCCTCATTCTTCAAAGTCAGGAAAATACTAATATGCAAAGATTAGATAAAGTGGGATACAAAAAATTCATTCTGCATGAATTATTACAATTTCCTTAGTGCAGCTATGTTTTCTATGCATGGGAGACTACTTTTGTATCCTTATTTTTCCAGGATCATTCATCAGGTATGCTCAAAACATAATCTGAATACAAATACCATGCTTCCAAAATGAGCATTTTAAAAGTTAATTAATTACTGAAATGTTGATGATCTATGCTAATCTTTGATACTGAAAATATGAGGATATGATTTTTATAGTATCTTAGTTGCCAACTTTATTAAAAAGCACAAGTTTTGTGGACTATAGAATGCTTCGTTGAATTGTTCATTTCCATTATCAAAGCAATACCTTGACAAGAACAATTGTACTTCCCAAGCCAAAGTGTTTCCATATATCTTAAATCCTGCTGTCATAACTCAGCAGTTGAATAGTGAAAGTGATGGCTATCCTTCTCAGTTTATGGTGAGGAGGTAACCTACTGTATACACTCCAGTATAAGCCAGCCCTAACATAAGATGAGGCACCTAATTTTACCATAAAAAACTGGGAAACTTATTGACTCGTGTAAAAGGGAGGGAAATGCAGCAGTTACTGGTAAATTTAAAAATAAAAATAGATACCAATAAAATTGCATTAATTGAAGCATACAGCTTCTCTTCTTCTCTCGGTACAGCAACCCAGCTGTGTTCTTATACTAAGAGGAGAGGTCATGTGCCTTCTTCTCCTCTTCTGTCGGCACAGGGATCCAGCTGGGTTGCTGTGCTGAAAGGGGAGGAGGCACGCAGCTGGTAGAAACCCTTACCCTCTTTACCTTTGCCTTCCTGGTCCTCATTGCTGCCAGAGCCTCTTGCTGCCAAGTGGCAGCAAGAGGCCCCAGTGGCAACAAAGATCAGGAAAAGGAAAGTAAAGAGGGCAAGGAGGGAAGAAGAGCTGCCCCCTCACCCTCTTTACCTTCCTCTTCTTCCTTGTCACTGCCTGGGCCTTTTGCTGCTGCTTAGGCCTCACAATTGAGGAGAGTGGAGGCAGCGCAGGGCACAAGAGGCAGTAAGAGGCACTGGTGGTAATGAGGAGGAAAAGGAAGGTAAATCAGGTGAGAGGGTGGCTCTTCCTTCCTCCATGCTACAATGTTCCCCCATTAGTTAAATATAGTTTTTTAAAAAACCATGAAATTGTGAGTCCGCAGTAAGTAATGAAGTAACGAGGGAACACTGTATACAATATTTCCTTTTCACTACAAGCAGTGTGATTTTGTTTATGTACAGCAGGTCCGGAGTTTGTGAAAATTTCTTTGTATGTTGAATACAGCTTATACCTGCCAATATGCCCCTTTTCCTTCTATCTGATTCCAAAGTTGTTTCTGCTATATTATGTGGCCTCTAATGTGCCCTCTCAGACACCATGGGATTGTACCATTATTCTTTCATATTATACACTGTGCTGTGGATATCCACAGTTTTGTGTTTCTTCACAACTTGTAAAGTGGAAAAACATATCTCAGCAATCCCTCAGCATTATAGATTCAAATTGATTTAATAGATCTTTAAATTTAGGTCCTTTGGAAGAGTCATGGGAAACGTAGCTATCTCAAGTTAACAGGGATAACCCCAGACTTGTTTGACAATTTCCATTCCCATCCGCTGCACATATTTTGAAAAAGTTTGGTTCAGGGGGCTGCTGGATAGTTCTATAGGTATTGTTATCCCAATAACCCCATGAATGTGGATATACTGAGCAATGACTATGACTGTTAAATAATGTACACCTAAATTTCTATTTGCTATTTTTATTCATAGTTGACTATGACTGTTACACTAAATTTCTATTTCCTATTTTTATATAGTTGTATACAGTCATACTTCTGAAAATATATATCTTGTGCATTGTTTTAATATCAATGTTGTATTTTGCTATGTGTGCTCACTATTACAATATTTACAGAGACTTGCCTATCATTTTTTCCATCACCATCACAATTTCTGTAACTACATTATGAATAAATGAGGCATATGAAATTGATAAGTTCTCAGAAATGTTCTTTGGCATCCTTCAGAACATAATCAAAAAGATATAAAGGCCAACCTATTCTCATTAACTCTGAAAAGTTACTGATTTTCTTTTCATCACGCATTGCCACATCTCTTAAATCTTCTTGTCCCCCTGCCCCCATTGGTTCCACTGTATGAGCATTCAGTGGGCATCTTTGGAGATCCACCATTTGGCACCCATGCACTGAACTAAATTTAAAACCTATTGGGTTAATCTCTTACATCCTACAGCTAAAACAGTTGTTACATTTTCTTCAATAGTTTCTAAAGCCACAGGAGATGCTCATGCCTCATTTCTTCTGCTTCTGATAAATCTTAGCAAAATGAGGTAGCTTTATAGGAAAAAATGCTTTGTGGTGATCCTTCTTTTATTCCATGTTATAGAAAGATAACATATCTCTGAAAGCTCTTCTCACCATAGCATGATTGTGTAGGTTTTATGAAAAGAATGCCATTGTGTGCACACACTGGAGTGTATTATCACTAAATAATCTACCCAGTGTATCAAACTTTTAATAAAACTATAAAGGCATTGAAACATTTTTTGTGCAAAAGGACTGGGATATGGCAGAGGAACACACTATGCAACCAAGGTGAGAGACGTGTGGCCCTTTATAAATTGTTCAATTAACTAGCTCAGCAGGGATACCCAGTTCAACCTGTAGTCTCTCTCGGCATTACTTCGTGAATGAAGATTCTTTAGGAAGGACTCATCCCACACTTTTTACAAGCACGTTGATGACTATGATTGTGGTACCTGTAGTACCACAATCATAAGCATAAACATGGAACAATTATAAAGGCATAAATCCAGATTATGCATTTGTAACTGCTCAATGAGATGTCAACTTATATTTTAAGGTAAACTCTTCTGAAAGTTTATGTATTTATTTATTTTATTTAAAACATTTATATTCTGCCCTTTTCACTTTGCAGGGGATTCGGGGTAGAGCGCAACATATATATGGCAAACATTCAATGCCAAGACATAAAACCATAAATATATACAACATTAAAATCACTTATATCCACTTTAAAATCAGTTGCTTAAAAACATCTCAGGATACCATTCTATTATTGCCTCATTGCACTGCCCCAAAGGCTTGGTCCCACAAGCTAGCCCTTATGTTCTCAGTCAGTTAAGGAGATTCCGTTTTATAATATACACACAGACCCATGCAGGGAGCTCACACTATTATGCTGCAATAAACTCTTTAAATGCATCATGATTTCATTTCAGATTTAGTAGTTTTGAGTTCTTAATTGCCATTTTTTAAAAATAGAGCTGTAGCATCAAAACACCCTGTTTGGATGCTACAGCTGTTGTTGGAACAGTTCTAATAAACCTGGTAGGCATGGTTAGGCTCTGTCGGAATCTTCATAATTCATAATAAATTCTGAAATATTTGCTTTTTGAAGCGATTTTGAAGTATTAAGGAAACTGGAAGTTCCTTTGCCCTTCCGAAGCTTTCCCCCCCATTTCTGTTACATAGCAGTGAGTCGGAAATGATTCAATTAAATGTTTCCCTGCTTCTCTTCCCTGGCCTCGGCTCAAGCCTGGGAAGCCATGTTAAAAAAGCAGCCTGGGTGAATGTCCCCCTTTCTTTTCCCCTCTTATATCCATATTAAAAATTGCTAAAAAAATATGTCAGGATACCATTTTGTCTCATTAATGGCTATGTCAGATAAACTTTGCCTGAGAATTGAAAATATTTTGAACTTTTTAGGGACCGCTTGAAGGTTTCTTCCAAAATACATCCAGGGGTGCCTTTTCCAGCTCTCTGATAATTTCCATTTTTGTGGTCAAACACAGGAAGAGATTTAGGACATTGTTGTAAAGCTTTCTAATCTGTGTTGGAGGCTCCCTAGTCACAAATGGAAAAATGCTGTATTATATAAATTGCAAAAAACATTTACCTCTGTGATTTATGTACTACTGCTTGTAGTGGATTTTTGCCTTTGTGGGGGGACGGACACCTTGCCATTGCATGACACTGTTGTAAACTCCTGAAACCAGTTTGCAGTTCCTCTTTAAGTAGTTATTTTTCGAAATGAGTGAAATCAATTTTAGTGCTAAGAATGCATGTTTAAGAAATCTTGAGAAGCATTTTTAGCCACATGGCAAATTTGAAGGTGTTTCTCCCATTTCCAATTCTAGTAGGTATGCAGAGAAAACCTCTGGCTGCAAAACCATAAGTTTTACCTGCCTTCCACTTAGCTGCATAGTTCTACGAAGCTGCTGATATGGATTTTACTTCTTAAATAAATGTTTCCTTTCCTTGCAAGAGTTTTGCACAACTTCCTACCCAAGTAGGGCTTGTATTTCAAGCTTATTTTCAGGGTGGATCTTATTTTTGATGAAACAGGGTGTTGATGAAGTTAGGGAGGCATGAAGAGAGAGGTCATGAAAGATTGAAAGAATTGAAATATGCTGGATGGGCATAAATGATGCACTGTAAAATTTATGCAGGTCGACACCGCTTAATCAGCTATGGCTATGTCAGTGATTCAGCTAGAACCATGGATAGAGAGTCCATGCCTGGTGTGCGTAGGCTAAACCAGATAGGCCAGGAAAGAGAGATCATCTCCCCAGGTTGAAGACAAGACACAAAGGTTTATTACAATTTGGCCCAAAGGGATGCAAGTACAAGCAATTTGCTTCAAAATGTACTTGCATAAACATACAGAGAAAAGCAAGACAGCTTATACAGTTCTGACAGTCATTCAAACCTTCTGCTCCCTTCCCTGATTTGCTAAGAAAAGGGTCTTAGCAATTGGTTGTAGTGATACCTCCTAGGCGGGTGCTGTCCATGAGGAAACAATGGCACAGATATGCTTTTGATTAGCTTAAAAGTCCAGTTCCATGCAACACGAAGATATGGAATTCAGGAAACAAAGATGCAGGACCCTTGGGACAAAGGTGTTGATCTTAGGTAATCAAGGACTTGACTATCAGTAAAAAAGAGTTTTCAATGCACATACTCTAAGCCCCTGTTTCAATGGGGGAGCGGCAGACTCTCAGCCTCAGGTGAAATGCACAAACATTTTGAGCTTATCTGGCTGGCAAAGAATATCACTTATCTTTGCATACACACAATGAATCTGATCATTACCTGGTTTGAGAAATAGCTAGAGGGATTTACTCAACCTTTTCAATTCCCAGGATAATATCTAAACAGGGTCACGGTGAGATGGTAATATATTTTTAAGAAGCTGTACACTTCATATAAGAAATAAATATAGCACACAGTTTAAAGGCTACAATATACACATAAATCATCAAATTGATACAATTTATTAAAGGATTAGACACAATATAGTTCATGGGGATACAGCTGCTGCTATTATGGATATGCAAAACAGCAGAAATCCATTTTGAATTTTGTTTTGAAATTTGGAGGTCCCCTGTTTCATTTTGAAAATATTTTGAAATATGGGGGGGGGGGGGGATTTCAAAGTTTTGTTATTTTTCTTTAGCTTTGCTACATTGGTGGCAATGGGGGAACTTTAGAGGCTAATTTCGCAGTCATTTTATGGCTGCCTTTCATGTTTCAGAACATTTTGCATGCACACTTTTTTTTTGGAAATTTAAAGCTTTTTCCAAATAAAATTTATTTTTTAAAAAACTACAAGTGATATCCTCTTGAATTTCTGGACAATGAGACTACATATTTAAGGTATCATTCCTTCCAAGTTTCAGAACATTTATTTTGGTCATTCATGTCTATGAATCGCCACATTTGTCTGAAATGCAAAATGACAACTGGGGGGAGGAGGAGTCACTGTGGTTCAATAACAACTCAAAGCTGTGAAGTCAAGGTAGGGGAATGCTGTAGTTTCACAAGGTCTTTAGAGCTGATGCTTCACCAAAATTCACCAAACTACCAAACTACAAATTCCATAGCATTGAACTGGGTATGGGGGGTAAAACTACATTAATTCTACACCCAAAGTACTTTGCAACTAGGAGCATCTTTGTCAGAAACATTGTTAGCTGCAGTTTGCCTGTATTCCAGTGAAAACAAGAGCGACTATTTTATATTATTTATTTATTATTTATTTATTTAAAATTTTTGTACCTCGGCCTTCTCACCTCTATCGAGGGACTCAGACCGGCATAACAGCAAAAATTATTATTATTATTGACATAAAACCACAGTATGTCACAGCAAACGAGATCTATATGCTGGATTTTGTATAACAACACTACAAGTCAAACACTTCCCAAGCGTCTAGGACTGTGTGATGTATTTTTGAATGATGCGCACAGATCCAAGTAAGGTGTTCTTTTGCAGTTGACAGATTGTGATTTTTGTCAATGTTTATTGTTTCCAAATGCCGGCTGAGATCTTTTGGCACAGCACCCAGTGTGCCGATTACCACTGGGACCACCTGTACTGGTTTATGCCAGAACCTTTGCAGTTGAATTTTGAGGTCCTGATAGCAGTTGAGTTTTTCCTGTTGTTTTTCCTCAATGCAACTGTCACCTGGTATGACAACATCAATAATCCAAACTTTTTTCTTTTCCACAATCGTAATGCCTGGTGTATTGTGCTCCAAAACTTTGGCAGTCTGGACTCGAAAGTTCCACAGTATTTTTGCATGTTCATTTTCCACAACCTTTGCAGGTTTATGATCCCATCAATTCTTTACTGCTGGCAGGTGGTGATTGTGACATAAGTTCCAGTGAATCATTTTGGGCCACAGAATTGTGCCTTTGTTTGGATTCTGTTTGTGCGATTTTCTTGCAACAGCTGAGGATATGGTCCATGGTTTCATCAGCTTTCTTGCAAAGTCTGCATTTTGGGTCATCAGCTGATTTTTCAATCCTGGCCTTAATTGCATTGGTTCTGATTGATTGCTCCTGAATCAGGCCTTCAGTCTCCTTCTTCAGGGTCCCATTCGTGAGCCATAACCAGGTCTTCTCCCTGTCAACTTTTCCTTCAATTTTGTCAAGGTACTGCCCATGCAATGCTTTGTTGTGCCAGCTGTCAGCTCTGTTTTGGAGTGCAGTTTTCTTGTACTGATTCTCTTATTATTATTATTATTATTTAGACTTGGTTGATTAAAAACAAGTTCAAAACTCAGTTCACAAGCAGGGGGCACTGGTGGTTCAATTCTAAAGTCACTTCTGAATTTTTCCAAAAAAAATATTGAAACTTTCTGAAATTTCCGAATCCATTTGTTAATGTGGACATGATTGCGCATTAGGAAAAACAGCACTGGCACTGGGGAAATTCAGTGGATTCTCCCTCCCTCATTTATTAGACCAATCCAGATAAAACACATGAACCACTGTTAACTCACCAAATTTCATAAACTTTCACTTATTCATGGATTTTTGGCAAATTTTCAAAGCATATATATATATATATATATATATATATATATATATATATATATAAGGAAAATCTGTTCCTGGTTTGAAAGTGTTGTTTCCTGTTTCATTGGGGGCTCTTTACTTTGAAAGTAGTTGTTCTACTCCAGAAACTTTGTGTGGTACAAACTGTGTTAAATTGGTGAAGATCAGAAATCATAGTACAGACTCCATCAAGGGACATCTAGACCAGTGTTTCCCAACCTTTTTTGAGCCGCAGCACACTTTTTACATTTGAAAAATCCTGGGGCACACCACCAACCAAAATGACACAAAATGACACTCTAACACAGTAATACATATAGTTAATATGTTTTAAATGTATTTATACACTCAGTGTGAAACCTGGGCCTGTTTCGATGAACTCAAAATAGATATCCTGGCTGGAATGGCAGAAAGACACAAACTTCCCACATAGAACTCCCATAACCAAGAGAACATGCTATAAGAGTTTTGTGGGCATTGACCTTGAGTTTTGGACCACCTATATCCAGAGAGCACTGTGGACTCAAACAATGTTGGATCAGGACCAAACTCGGCATGAATACCCAATATGCCCAAATATGAACGCAGATGGAGTTCATGGAAAATAGACCTTGACATTTGGGAGTTGTAGTTGCTGGGATTTATAGTTCTCCTACAATCAAAAAGCATTCTGAACCCCACCAATGATAGAACTGGGCCAAACTTCCCACACAGAACCCCCAGGAAGCAAGAGGAGGTCTCTACTTGAGGAAAGGGAGGCGGGCCTTCCCAATGCATGGAGAGGGAGAGACCAAGTAGACAACGGGTGGGGAGGGGGGGTGTTTGTAATTTTGTGCCTTTATTGAGGTACAGTAGGTTTCTTAGGGTTTTTATACTTCAACACACTAGACTCTTCCCTCCCCCCTCCTGGAGGTTCTAATTTCCCACAGCACACCTGATGATCGCTCACGGCACACTAGTGTGCCCCGGCACACCGGTTGGGAAACACTGATCTAGACTGAGCCCCTTTTTCTGGGCAGAAAGGCACAATCCAAACTCTTCTGACATTCATTTGCTTCCTTTACTGCGTAGGAGGGGACCCTCAAGACACATCCATCCGTTTATTCCTTTTTGCAGATGCAATCAATCATTTTATTTTATCATTACTTACTGACTGTACAGGGCTGGTTGTGGCTAGCTTCCCCCAATGCCTTGTTCATTGCTATTAGGTCAAAGGAAGAGGATTGTTTTTTAAGCAGTTTATGTTCTCTTGGCTTTGCAAAAGTTGTTTTTTGCTTTCTTTCTTTAGACTCCTTTGTAGATTCAATCAGTTTATTTTATATTTAGACGAAGACTGCTACAGACAGCTATTTTTGGGTCCTTCAGCAGCAGGCATGCATTGTGGGAAATATAGTTTAACAACAGGGCCTTTTTGCAATCTCTATCATTGAGGGCCTAACCTTCCCAAACTACAGTTAAGATGGCTGCAACTAGCCACACTCTCTACATCCCTTCTGGCAGTTGCAGCCTAAAGAATGAGATGTTTAAAGTTTCCTTGCTTTACTTTATGCTTTTTTTAGCTTTACCAAAGTTGTTTAATGGTTCTAAAAATTAAAATAACCTTGGGAGACATCCGAACATTACAGAATAATACTGAAAAAAATGGGTAAGTGGTTCAAATTCAGAACCCCCCCCCCCCCTTTCCTGCATGGTTCAAAACCCAGTTCGGATGGCCACATTCGTGTGTGTGTGTGTGTGTGTGTGTGTGTGTGTGTGTGTGTATATTCCAAATTTCAATCATTTCTGAGCAAACCTATCCAACCCTATTATTTATACCTGGCATTATCTCCCCCATGGGGGCTGAAACGGCTTGACATAAAAGCATTGGTATCCACTTTAAAATATACAAATATACAAACATTAAAACAGAATTAAACACAAACAGTATTTTTAAAATTCAGTTAAAATCCATCAAACATATTAAAAGTTATAGCCCACAGCACCCACTGACTAGATATCAAACACCTTGATATCTAAAAGCCTGTTTGAATAAATAAATAATCCTGCCACCGGAAAGATAGCAGGGAGGGGACCATTCTGGCTTCCCTGGACAGGGAATTTCAGAGTTGAGGAGCAGCCACCGAGTCGGCCCACTCTCTCTTAAAGGATAGGAAAAAGTATAATTTTGGCCTCATGAAACACATTATGAATATTAGAAAGATGTTTGCAAAGTTATGAGCATTTCCCCCCAAGAATAATAAGCTTATTAGCAACTTATGGAATATCATCAGCAGATGGCTATAGGAGCAGAGGATTTCGTCAGTGTACTTGCTCCAGATAAAATAGTCATGAAGAATTTCCTTGGAAGAAATGAACCATTATGCCTGTAATTATCAATAGCTTATGTTATGATGATGTACCCTTACATATTGTTGTTCATCATCTATGAGAAAAAATGCCAAAAATGAACATAAATTACCCCCAAAAAAACCTAACATTTTCTGACAGTTACTAACTCAGCTACTATAATAAGCTGTACCTTGTCAGCAGGTGGTTTGTGGCTGTACAGCAGAACCACAGAGATAATCTTTTTTAAAAACAACAACAAAACAACAAAAATGTAATATGATTACAGCAAAGCAATAATTTTAAATAAGAACACTGGGACTGGGTTTATGCATTACTATTCTGACTACGTATTGGAAGGAATGTTTGCAGATCATTCACAATGCATGGAATATTGTCAGGTATGAGAGAAATAGATGGAAAGGGAAAGATTCAAATGGAACATTTTCCACTTCTCATGCCATGGTACCATGAAAGTTGTAGTTTTACAAGGTCTTTAGACTTCTTTGACAAGTAGTACTGGTGCCTCACCAAATTATAAATCCCAGTGTTCTATAACGTTGAGCCATAGTAGTTAAAATGGTGTCAAACTGCATTAATTCTACAGTATAGATGCCTTCCTCAATCTCTCTGACTCACAGCCTATGTATAAGCTTCAGTGGTAGTCAAGTGACTGTAGCAATTACTGATTCCACCATGATGATGTGCTTTCTTTCTGCTGCAAAATTGCATTATACATTTCATTCATGAGAATTTTAATTGTATTCTGCTTTCTATTTTGATCTGTTTTAAAGCTTCTGTGCCTGTACTGTCCTTTATTATGTGGAAGTAGTGATTCTAATTGTGAGATTTTGCTGCATTACATTCCCATTTTCACTTGTCAGAATACAGGATTTTTACTCTTGTACATTTATAAAATGCCATTGCATGGATAAAGCAACGGCTCTAATTGTCAGTTTTCAATGTCACTTGGACCCTAATTTCATTGTCACTTGGGCCCTCTCTCTCTCTCTTTTTAACTAAAGGGGTTTCTATTCTTTAAATCAATCAAGTAACATTACTATTGTAATTTATTTATTATATCAGAAGCAAACCAAGGTTACAGTTGTAATTTATTTTAAAAATCCAAAGTTTAAAAAACTAGGCATTATACTAAATGTCCTTTGACCAATTGGAGTGCCTCTGGGGTTGCTGTAAGAAGGCCCTCCCTTTTTCATGTGGCAGGGCTCAGACTGCATTGTAATATGTGGTCTGTGGTTTGCTCTTCTCCACACTCGCATGTCGTGGACTCCACTTTGTGGCCCCATTTCTTAAGGTTGGCTCTGCATCTAGTGGTGTCAGAGCAAAGTCTGTTTAGCACCTTTCTAGTCACTCAGCCTTCTGTGTGCCCGGGGGGGTGTCTCATTTGGTATCAGCCATGGCTTAAGGTTCCAGGTTTTAGCCTGCCACTTTTGGACTCTCACTTGCTGAGGTGTTCTCTGTAGATCTTTGAAAACTATTTCTTGATTTAAGGCATTGATGTGCTGGCTCATATCCGAACAGGAGATGGGCCAGAGATGTCACTGCCTTGGTCCTTTCATTATTGGCTGCTATTTCCCAGTGGATGTCAGGTGGTGCAATACTGGCTAAACAGTATAATTTATCCAGTGGTGTAGGGCATAGACATCCTGTGATAATGCACATGTCTCATTAAGAGGCACATCCACTGTTTTAGCATGGTGAAATGTGTTCCACACCTTGCATGAATATTGCAATGAGGGTTGTTGCTGTTGCTATTGCTGTTGTCGTCATTGCTGTTGCTGCTGCTGCTATTATTATTATTATTATCATCATCATCAGAATAGCATTGTAAAACATGATTGCTAATAGCTTTAATAAATAATTCATAGAGATGGCGAGGGATTATCCAAACAACCTTGCTACAACATTGTAAATTAAGATTCAGCAGTGATAGCTTAACACTTTCCCTATTGGTTTCTGTGAATATTGTCTGGGACCCTGGTAAAACATGGTGCTTAAATAGAAGACAGAATAGTGCTATAGGAGCTGTGCATGTCATTTTCTTTATTTCCCCAGGCTCTAGTGATAAACTTGCATAACTTGCTGAAGATGATCGAGGGAACTAGCACAGGAAAACCTATAATTTTATATACTTTTTTTTAAAAGGAGTAGCTATATTAATTTGTTCCAGAAAAAACAAAAGCTTTCACGACTTCTTAAAGATGAATGAGTTTTTTTATTCATCAGAAGCTTATCTGGATTATAGATTACTTCATCAGCTAAGATCTAGTAAAATGTAAAACCAAATCCCTGGAAGTGATAGCACAAGAGAGGGAGCTCGTGTGGTTGTCCAACCACCTCATCACATTGAGAGGGGAAAGCATGGGTGACCATCCTTTTAAGAGTAGAAAATTCCTTTCATATATATCAATCAATCAATGATTTATTACGGTCTATGACTAGCACATAGAATGGGGCACAGATGCCAAAGGAAGGGGAATCTCAGTTCCCAAATAGGTCAAATATAAAAGCAGAATAAAAACATGTTATAAAAAGAAAACAGATTAAAAACAAGTTAAATTACAGTTTAAAGAGCAGGTATGTGTCTAAAGGAGGGGGGCGGCTAATAGGAGATATCAAGTTACTGGGAGGCTCTGGAGGGGGATGAGAAGGGTACATTTACAGCATTTCAGTTATAACAAGTTACTCTAGCTGTATTCCCGGAAGGAAATTGCCTTGTGGGGCCAGTCATTGACCGTCTAACATTAATTGCTGCCACACAGAACTTGGCAACACTGTGAGTTATCGCAGAACAGGAGTCCGAAAGCAGCAGGGAGATGTAGGATCTTTTGGTGCACCCTGGGTGTTTTAAAAGCCATAGAGTGATAAGGCTAGTTCTAATGTCTCTGTAGAATACACATTGGAGGAGCACATGCTCAGTTGTTTCAATATAACCAGACTCACAAGGGCATAGTCTTTCCTGAGCAGGGGCATTCCATTACCTCCCCTCCAGTACTGCCGATGGAAGGGCATGGCATCTTGCCAGAGTGAAAGCTTTTCAGTGTTTAGGCATCTCCAGGTTTGCTAAGTAAGCCATGGAAGCGACGATGTATCTGTTATCTTCATCAATGTTGAAGGCTGGGATCCCTTCATATACAGTATAGTCAACAGTCCCATTTCAAGTTCTGCCTCCCCATCACACACTCACATGTGGAAACGGAAGAGTTGGCAATACATACCTCTTTTACATTATCACAATACCAGTATTACTTTTTTTTAAAATCAAGAGAAACAACATAATCTGAAAACCAAGAGACCCCTTGCCCTGCTCAAAGCCCCTTACATTAAAGGAGACTGGCACCAGTTTAAAACCATATATTTCCATGGGGTCCTGTTGTTCTGCCCCAAACCTCATAGGATACAAGAGACAGTGCTCCGGGTTAAAACCATTGCTTTCCATGGGATCCTATTATTCTGCACCAAACCCCATAGGGTAGAAGAGACAGCTGACAGTTGGGCAATGAAACAGGACAGGAAACTTTTGATGGTTCCCATTCCACCTGTTTTTTTTAAGGTGTAAACATAAGTGTGATAGGAGATAAGAGCCCTGAACACAATTGCTGGCCCGTGTTCAGAGTTCCCTGTTTCAGGACATTTCTGCCTCTTTTCAACCCTGGAACATGTGATGAGCTTCGTGTCTCCCATGCTTGAAAAGAGGCTGAAGTGTCTTAGCAGGGGAACATTTCTCAATGTGATCAGATCAGATTGTCAAAGTTCCCTCCTTTCAGGACACTTCTGCCTCTTTTCCACCACAAAGGACTATGTATGACAGCCATAAGTAGTTTAATTCATGTGATAAGCTCAGTGCTTCTCCATGCTTGAAAAGAGGCTGAAGTGTCCTAATACTGGGAAATTTCTCAATGTGATAAAGTGGCAAGTGTTGGACTGTCGCTGTCATTATTTTCTATACTGGATATGAATGGTGGACTTGTTATCCATTAGTAGAATCTCTTGACCATAGGTCTTATTCTGTAACTGCAATTTGTTTACCTTTATAAATGATAACAGTTACTTACTGGCATCAGGCCTCAGAGCAAAAGGAATATGGAGAAACTAGATTATTCCACTGAGAATCTACCTACCTTCAACTCTCCCTCAACTGTCATCTGAGTAGCAGTAATCCCATCAAACCTCCTATTTCCATCCTGCTGGGATGTTGAATAAGCTGTAATTTTAAGAACCGGTGCCCCAACTTTCTTTATTGCCCCTTCATCTCTCTTCCTTTTATCTTGTGTGTCATGTGTTTTAGATTGTGTAAGCCTGAGGAAACAGTTTCTTTTACTATGTAAGTCATATATTTTTATTGATTTTAACAGCACATTGCTTTTATAGGTGGTCTAAAAGGGCAAGATGTTTCTTTTTTGAAGCAATTTAATAAATCCCCTTTCTTGTTAAAGAAAGACTTGCCACTATTGAAAGTTCCAGAAACCAGCTGCTGTTTTAAACCTAAGGATGCCCCTGAAAATAAACTTATTTTATTATATACTAGGGATGTGGAAATTTTGTCTACAGACACCCATACATCCTCTCATGGCCTGCACTGTTGCATATGGGCACACCAGAAGTGATGTAATCTCATGTCTGGATAAAGCTTTTGTTGTAGTTGTTTTGGGTCTGGTTTCAAATTTTAAAAGGCACTGGGGATATAATGGGGCTCAGAAAGCGAAACTACACTGGGTAAGATTATGGCATTTTGGACCACTGTTAACTAAAATTGTCACCAAACCAAGTCAATTAATTTTTAATTGGTGGATTTAAGACACCAATTTAAGACAATTTGGCTGGCCAAAGGTAAGGAAAACAATTCAAAGTGCTGGTTATGACCTATAAAGAGAGATACAGTAAACTACAATATCTCTGGGTTCCATAGCATGCCACTATGGCAGTTACAGTGGAATCAGAGTGTCAAAACTGTTTTAAGTCCCTTGTATTTGACTTAGGATCCATGGAGATCTGTAGGGTAGACAATAAGGATTGTCAATTCCGATGTAAGATATGGGTTCTCACAAAAGTACATAGTTGAAACCTGGCCACGATAAACAATATTTTTGTGACAATGTTACTTTCATGTAGCCCAAAGTAAAAATGTTAGATACCTCATAAAAATGATCCATCACTTAAGATGGTCTCAGAAAACAAAGATTTTTTTTATTGCCTTCATGTTCAAAATCCTGCATGCTGATATCTATTTTCTTATGCTTTGACAGTGAAGCCTCTGACACTGATTTACTGAACTCATGAGGTGTCATGACTGAGAGAACAGATCTACCCAGATTCTGTAAGAGAAATCAACACCGAGAATAAACTTCATAAAGGAGTATAAAACAGATAGTTAAGAAAGAAGTATTTGGCAAGTGCTGAGTACGCAATTGATTGAGTGATTGAGATAGAAACTGAATCACAGAGTAACACTTGGAAGAAGAAGAAAAATAAAAAGTGAAACACTTCATATTGCTTTAATCTAAAGTGGGTAAGGAAAGGAGACAAGAAAACCAGCCAAGCACCGGGAATGTGGCACAGCTGGCTAAGTGTCAGCTGCATAAGATCTCTCTGACCAGTAGGTCATGAGTTTGAAACCTTCCTGGGTCAAGGTGGGTGCTCGACCTTTAAGTGTAGCCTGCTGTTGACCTTTGCAGCCCGAAAGACAGTTGCATCTGATAAAGGTACCACATTAAGTGGGGAGGCAAATTTTGATTGAATTATGAGGCCATTAAAGAACTCCAGGAACGCTGAGGAATGCGGAAGGAACAACAAGGGATGTTGGGAATGTTGAGAGATGAGGAGTGTGTCAGCTCCCCCTGGTGGCCAGAGTTTGCCTCTGTTCGTCTATATGTGTGTATGTAGAAATGGCAAAGATTGTCCTGGTCTTGTCCTGGATTGAAACCTGGCTAAACTGTAGGAAACAAAGGGTGGTAATAAACAGACATTTCTCTGGGTGGAAAGAGGTGAGAAGTGGCGTACCCCAAGGTTCATTTTTGGGTCCGTTACTTTTTAATTTATTCATTAATGATCTGGATGTAGGAGTGAATTCTGAGGTAGCAAAGTTTGCAGACAACACTAAATTGTTCAGGGTAGTTAAAAATGAAAATGATCGTAAAGAGCTCCAGAAAGATCTCTCGAAATTGAGTGAATGGGCAACAAAGTGGCAAATGCATTTTAACCTAAACAAGTGTAAAGTCATGCACATCGGGGCAAAGAACCCCAAATACACTTATCAACTAATGGGATCAAAGCTTTCTGAGACAAACCAGGAAAGGGATCTTGGGGTTTTGGTGGACAGCTCAATGAAGATGTCAACCCAGTGCGCAGCAGCAGTGAAAAAAGCAAATTCTATGCTTGGCATGATCAGGAAGGGAATCGAAAATAGGTCGGCAAATGTTGTATTGCCTCTCTACAAATCTATGGTGAGGCCACATCTGGAGTACTGTGTACAATTCTGGTCACCGCACCTCAAGAAGGATATAACGGAACTGGAAAAGGTACAAAGAAGGGCAACAAAAATGATCCAAAGGATGGAGCAGCTCCCTTGTGAAATCAGGTTGCAACGCCTTGGTCTTTTCAGCCTTGAAAGACGGTGTTTAAGAGGTGACTTGATCGAAGTGTATAAAATCATGCATGGGATAGAAAAGGTGAATAAAGAAAAAAAACATTTTCTCTGTCACACAGCACTAGGACTAGGGGCACTCCTAAAGCTCCAAGGTAGGAAAGTTAGGACTAATAAAGGGAAATATTTCTTCACCCAGAGGGTCATTGGGTTATGGAACTCACTTCCAGAGGAGGTTGTGACAGCTGTCAGCCTGGACAGCTTCAAGGCAGGATTAGACAGATTCATGGATACCAAGGGAATCAGTAGCTACTGAAATGGACATCCAAGTGCCACCTCTGTGTTGATGGAGGCAGGCAGGATTTCCCCGGGTACTGGTTGTGGGGGATCGGGAGCAGGTGAGGGTTTTGCCCTCCTTTCTGCTAGAGATCCCTGTGTACAACTGGTGGGCCACTGTGTGACACAGAATGCTGGACTAGATGGGCTGAGGCCCGATTCAGCATGGCTCTTCTTATGTTCTTATGTTCTTATTGTCTGCTAAGTATATGTACCTGTAATCCGCTCTGAGTCCCCTTTGGGGTGAGAAGAGCGGAATATAAATAAAGTAAATAAATAAATAAGATTACTATAGGTGGTGATATATGTCTTAACTGTAGATATGATCACCAGGGAAGTCTGCAGGCTGTGGGTCCTCCTGTCACATCAGCATAAAACTTTCAGAAGTAGCAAGTTTCTTGAGGTGCTAGATCTGGGCATGATATTTCTGTAATCCTTTTGGACTACTGTAACACTGTAACACAGGCTATCTTGGGGAGGTCCGGGTTTCAGCAATGCTCAGGAGTACTCTCACACAGATAAAGGTAATGGCCAATGGCACCCATTCCTGGAGAAGTCATATCTGTCCATGGTGCTACCTGCCATAGTCACAAGCTATTGGTCTAATGTGATGTGAGCAACCTTTGAAGAATGTCTGAAAATTTCAATTGGCCCAAAAAAGTGCAGCAGGACTTTTACGGTAACTAGGGCAAGTTACAAAGACCATGCTACACTCCTGTTGAAACATCTCCACTGGCCACAATTCAAAGTGCTGGTCATGTCCTATAAAGTCCTATATAGCTCTGGTCCAGGCTATATGGCAGTTCATATTTCTCTCTGTGAGCTGGCCCAGGTTCTGAGATCATGGCCCTTTCCCTCCCACCACCACTGTAAACACAGTTATTAGGAACATGTGAGAGGCGTTTTTCAGTGACTGCTCCTACATTCTAGAACAGTGGTTTCTCAACCTGTGGGGCCTCAGATAGTTTGGCCCTCAACTCCCAGAAATCCTAACACCTGGTAAACTGGCTGGGATTTCTATGGAGTTGAAGGTCAAATCACCTGGGGACTCACAGGTTAAGAACCACTGTTCTAGAACTTCCTTCCCAGGGAGGGTAGACTGTCTCATTCATTGTTTTCTTTCATCAGCAAGCTAAAACCTTTTTATTCAGATAAGCTTTCAAAACAGATAATTTTAAAAGATGTTGCATTGTTTTAACTGAACAGGTATCAAGAGCTTTCTATCTTTTAAAAATTGCATTGTTACTCAGGTGTGTATTGTTTTAATACTGTACATAGATTAATCCTGTTTTAATATTTACTTTTTGTATATTTTAATTGTACTGTTCTTTTAAATTATAGAATGGTTTGAGTCCCAATTTTGGGAAAAGTGGGATAGCAACAATAGCCAGAAGAGTAGGAAAGCAACTCAGCACAGTTGATACATTCTTTGTTGGTTTGACTCATAGAAAAAGCAATACTAGCTGGCATTCCCCCGGATGTGAGACAGAAAATTGCTGGTTACTGTGAGAGAAATAAGATTGAACACTGTGAAAGTCATCTACCGCATGGCTATCAGTCTCCTCCCAGTAGACTCCAATCAAGGAAAAGCTTCAAGAGAACCACCACTCCTCTTAATGTTCCAACAACAACAGCAAGAGCATCCCTATAGGCAGTGAAACTAGGAAATCCCAATTGGATGGTCTCATATGAGGGTCTGCCTCCAGGGCAAACCAAGAATAGGCAACTTGGAAGTCCCTAAACAGACTCAGAAGTGGAGTAGGTTTATCAAAAGACAACTTGGCAAAATGGAAGTACCTAGAAGCATCCTCCTCCTTGTGTGACTGCGGAGCAGAACAAACAACTATGCACTAGACATGAGAAAAAAGTTATGAAAATGAAATGATTCGTAAGAAATTCGTAAGAAATGCTACTTTTGAGTGTAAGGGGGGGGCACCCTCCTTCTCTCACACCACCCTCCCGCCTCCCTTGCCAATAAATATTATGGCAAGGCAAGCCCTAAACTCGCTCCTTCTTTCGGCTGGAAGCCTGGAAAAATGTAAACAGAGAGGTTTACTCAGAAGTAAATCTGCAAAGGAGGGCACTTTGGATGAAGTGCCCTCCTTTGTGGATTTACTTCTGGGTAAACCTCTCTGTTTACATTTTTCCAGGCTTCCCTGCCTCTCCTGCCTGCCAGGATCTAAAGCATCAAAGAGTATTGGGGTGAGAAACCAACCTAATGTATAATAGAATGAATGCTACTGTAAGTGCCTAATATTATAAGTAATCCAACTGGTCATACCTACATTCCATGCACATGCAATAATACAGCAGTAATAACAATAACAAGAGGTAAAATTCAAACCGAAGTATTCTGACTGGTCCCTCCTCATGCGGTGCAAACGGGCTCTTCTCTATGAGCCCGGGAAAAGCCAGCGTTTGCTGCTTGGGTGCACACACATACATATTCTTGGGGGGGGGGGGATTTGCTGCAGAATCCCAGGCTCATAGAGAAGATTCTGCAGCAAATCCCCCCCAAAGAAGATGTATGTGTGTGCACCTAAGCAGCAAACGCTGGCTTTTCCGGCTCACAGAGAAGAGTCCGTTTGCACCGCATGAGGAGGGACCAGTCAGAATACTTCGGTTTGAATTTTACCTCTTCTTATACCCATTGTTATTACTGCTGTATTATTGCATGTGCATGGAATGTAGGTATGACCAGTTGGATTACTTATAATATTAGGCACTTACAGTAGCATTCATTCTATTATACATTAGGTTGGTTTCTCACAGGATCTAAAGCCTTGAAGAGGCTTTATGAGGGGTCAACTTCAGCCCTCCAGGTGTTTTGGACTTCAACTCACACCATTCCTCACAGCCTCGGGCCTCTTCCTTTCCTCTCAGCCTGGGCAAACTTGGACCCTCGCTCCCTCAGGATCGGGGTGAGAGAGAGAGAGGCAGCGAGGAGCAAGGGGGCCCCTCCTCCTCCTTTTTTTGCTGCTTCCAAGAATAGAATACCCCTCCCTCCCTCCCTCCTTTGCTCCCTCCTTCCTATTTGGAGAGTCCCATCTAGAATTCAGTGTGGTTTATTCAAGTTTTGGCCTACAACTCCCAGAAATCCCAGCCAATTTACCAGCTGTTAGGATTTCTGGGAGTTGTAGGCCAAAACCATCTGAATGCGCATGCGCTGGCATACGAACTACTAACGAATTTCGTTAGTAATTAAGTTACATTTTAGAAATTTTTGGAAAATTTTTGTAAGTCTTTCTATTACTAATAAAAAAATCCCCCCCCCCCCCCCAATTAGATTTTCGATTTGCTATTTTTGGGTTCTAAACCATGCCTACTATGCACCTGTATGCTTGTCCACAATGCCCTGGCTCAAGCTACAGACGATCCGGTCATGGTTGCCTGGTTTAGATCAAAAACAATTTAGCCACTTGTGCTCCTTCTATTTTTATCAGTTTTATACTTTTGTATGAAATGCTTTTGATATGAAGCAAATGAAAAAACTCATAGAAAGAAAAGAAATGATAAAATTGTTGTCTATTGCCATGTAGCAATTTAGCATTCATTTTATCTAATGAAGTATACCTTAAACATTTATAGCTAAAATACATTGAACCAAAGCTGTCTTGTGAATTTCCTTATTTTGTTTAATTCACTAACCTCGAAATAAAATTTTAAGTCTTTATCAATATTGGCTTTCAGAAACACATTTAGAATCATCCATATTGATACATCTCGTAGCTGTTTCCCCAAACGTATATTTTATCAATCCATCTATCTAGTTCTGCTTTGTACTTCTATAAAATTATGACATGACCTTTGAGTATATTGGGAAAAATGAGTATTCTCCCTGAGCCAATATGAATTGTCACTGTTGAAACACAGTGCTCTCAGCTGCGAAAATATTATAACAGGCTGTGGACTTTTTTCTTGAATATTGATGTGATATATTCTATGCCCCAAACACTGTTTGAGAGACATAAAAATAATTTCTGATACTATATATATATTCACGTCAAGTTATCCACAGGTCAATGCAAGTTTTGTACTATCTATCTATCTATCTATCTATCTATCTATCTATCTGCATCTCCCTATCCACTTTTATGTTTAGAGTGGCAAAAGGCCTGGGATAGTCTAAAAGAAGCACCAATCACAGCTATGCTCTCTGCTATGATGAGCTTCTGAGTGAGAAAACGGCAGTAGTCTTTGGTGCTTCCCTTCAAAGGAGCACTTTTTATACAAAATTTAAAACTTTTACCATAAAAAAGAAAAAAAAGAACCACCCCCTTCTCTGAGTAGGTGATAAAAGGCCCTTTTGAATGCCTAGGTGGGAAAAAGTCATGCTGGTGCTTTCCCTTGTCTAATGATTGACCTTCAACTTATCCAAAAAAAAAACCCCCTGGGTCAATGTGTGTACTGTACTTTAACTGTTATTAAAAGAAAATCATCCCTTTTCTGAGTAGAGTGGTGAAAGGCAAGAACGTATTCCATCCCTGGATAACCTAAAAGAAACTCTGACATCTTTTGACACCCCTTGCTGTCTTCAACATTGTACTGCTATTGGAGAAGTGGCAGTGGCCAGGGACTTATACCTGAGTATGTACCCTACTTCCTCAATCAAATCTCAGTCTTTAGTGATAATAAGATACCATGTGATTTTCTTATTTCTCCCTGTAATTATATTTAATATCATCTAAAAGGTATTCCCATTTCAAAGTCATTGCTTGTATACAGATTCTCATGCAGGTTCAAATGAAACCTGTCTTGGGAACTGTAGCAAAGTGTGATGCTACACTCCATTACATGTTATATTCTTCTATTTTAACATGCCCACCATTTTTCATTTGGTATTCATTATGAGCCAGGGGCACCCACTTCTCTAGTGTTTATATTTAGAAAAGGATTAAATCAACCAGTATCACAACCATTGGAACATGGGGGCAATAACATTGGAAGTTTCAGATGGAATAATAAATTTGCAAGGTAGAAGTTGAAAAATTTCAACTGGTCTAGAAAAGAAAGAAACAAATTCTGTTTTCTTTGTAAAACATAATAAAATTAGCTTTATTATAATACTTGCGTGTAATGAAATATATGGTCTTAAGGAGAGTAGACAGGAGAAAGAAAAATGACTATGTGTTAGCATGATGTTGGACGAGAGAGGAGAGTGTGCAAAACAGAAACAGCAATTAGTGAGTATAAGCATTCAAAGGTTGCTGACTCCAACAAGAACATAGGAACAAAGGGCAGAGTTTAGATGCTTAATCATTCAGGCTGTGTAGGCGCAGAGCATAGTTGTCAACCTGTAATCTCAAGCAGAATACTGAAAATAATAAAGTTCACCTTAAAGGCTAACAAGTTGTATAGCTACACAGGGTTGTTTCACTTATAAACATTATAAATGTAATAAAGTAAACCAGCTAATTTTAAATTTCAGTGAGACCATTTTAAAATAATATAAATCTATATCTTGCATGTCATCTAAAAGTACTGAAAATAGTTATGAAACACAAAAGTGGAAACCTCCCTGGGAAATAAAGGGACAGACTTATTTTTAATTGTTGGAGCTTTCAATAGGCAACATTTTTTATAATGTCTTAAAGGATCAAAATAGTTATACATCAATTATCTTGAACTACCATAAATGTAAAAAAAACCACTATTGAATATGAACCCTCTATTTAACTATATACTGTATCTATTGACTTTGAGGCCAAAATTATGGATTTTGATATAGC
The DNA here is from genome assembly GCA_030556195.1 of Anolis apletophallus. Taxonomy (NCBI): domain Eukaryota; kingdom Metazoa; phylum Chordata; class Lepidosauria; order Squamata; family Anolidae; genus Anolis; species Anolis apletophallus. Next base: position 22,699,587 of record JARBWK010000004.1, on the reverse strand, counting down.
CAGTAAGGCATTCTGTGGAAAGCGAAAGTGCCAATGCTCCCTCAGCAGTCCCTGGCCAGTGGGATTGCTGAACCCCTGGCACCACTTCTGACTCATTCCAGAAGTGATGCCATGGCAGAGAGAGGGGGAGGAGGGGAGGGGAGGGAGGGAGGGAGAGGAGAGGAGAGGAGAGGAGAGGAGAGGAGAGGAGAGAGTGGGAGAGGAGAGGAGAGGAGAGGAGAGGAGAGGAGAGGAGAGGAGAGGAGAGGAGAGGAGAGGAGAGGAGAGGAGAGGAGAGGAGAGGAGAGTGGACTGGTGCTTCTTTTAGGTTCTTCCAGATGGAATTTGCTCTTCCATTTTGCCATGACTCAAAGAAAGAGATGGTTCTTTTTTTATATAACATTGACCTGTAGATAAGTCAATCCAGTGTTTTGTGTTGATTTGTTTTACTATCATTGAATATACATTGGGGGGAGGGGGGTGAATAACAGTTTTTGTACTTTCCCTCATCCTACTTAGTTTAATGATTCATTGAAATTCTGTGCAGTTTCCAAACCAAGTTTTCCATAAGATTGACTCTACATTTTCCTCTTTCTCTATCAAATATCATAGGTAATGCATAGTGTTACTTTAGGCTGGCAGGTGTTAGTAGTTGAAGGTAGTTATAAGGTTGATAAGCAACTCCACATACATTTGTGTTCTGATATGAATTCAGCATCTGTTTTTTCTCCATCACAGCACAGCTTGAGCAACTGTTTTCATGTTCAGCCCGACTGCCTTTTTCTGACATGAAAACTACTTCATATACTTGAGCTATATACCAGATGAACAACCATATCCCTATCAGAAATTGAAGTTGGTGGATTATCACAGTATTTCTATGCTGAGCTATAATTACAACTATATATGAAGTGTTCAAGTCAGCTAGCCATGCTAGGTGTTATTTGTCACTTCAAACACACAGAGAGCTTGTATTCTTAATCAAAATTGGAAATGGAATTAGATTTCTACCTGACTGATCAAATAGGTTTATGGTTGTTATTCTTTAAGGGTTTTTTTGAGACCCTCTAGTTTTATTATTGACTTCTAGCAATTAAGGAAGCAGTAACATTACTCATATCTTATTGTATACAGCATTTATTTTCTAGTTTCCATATCCTTTCTCCATAATCAAAGGGTGAACAAGTGCTAAATGTTAGTCTAATTAGGGCCCCCCAGTGGTGCAATGGGTTAAACGTTTGTGCCAGCAGGACTGCTGACTGAAAGGTCAGCAGTTCAAATCCAGGGAGCAGGAGGAGCTCCCATCTGTCAGCTCCAGCTTCTCATGTTGGGACATGAGAAAAGCCTCCCACTGGATGGTAAAACATTCAGGCATGCCCTGGGCAACATCCTTGCAAATGGCTATTTCTCTCACACCAGAAGCTACTTGCAATTTCTCAAATCGCTCTTGACAAGAAAAAAAATGGTCTAATTAATTATTGCACATGTTTGCAGATTTTCTGATTTATTTCAGCAAACTAGTTGGTTTAATATACAATTTATTTTTAAAATAAATGTTTACTTCAATATTAATTGAAGTAAATAAACGTTGTTTATAGCATGTTTCAGATGGTATAAACATCTTGTTTATACCATGTTTTAGATAATGATTCTTCTATCTGAATTGCCTTCCATCAAGAATAGTCCATAGGTTTTAAATAGGTTAAAAGTACTGATTTTCTACAAAATTTCTTGTGGCATCATAAATTTCACATTTATTTTAGCACAAGCATCAGAACCTTCCCTGAGACCAGTCAGGTTCATCAGATGCAGGGGAATTATCATCAAGCTCAAAGATTTATACTCAGTACCCAAGCATAAAAACGAAAAACTATAGACAATGAGATCGAAACAAAATAAAGTAAGTTTAAAAATTCACGATCATAACTATCTATTCAAAAACCATTGTTGGGTGAAAACAGACTGTATTGTATTGATGAAACACATAAAATGCACAGAACAAAACCCTTCATCCATCTTCAATAGCTGAACCTTTGAATGATTTCATTTTCAAGTGCTTCATGTTGAAGCATAAGAAAGGCTTATTTTCAGTAAAAGTCCAATGAAGAACTTGAAATATTTGACATCTGCACTATTTCTCCTCTTGTTGAGCTACATCTCCTCCACTGGTCTTCCAAGCAACTCCTTGTTCTCATTATCATAGCTGGTGGCACTCACTCTCATTGAGTCTGATACAATAAGGCCTGATAACATATATAAAAATCCCACATTTACTGTTGTGATCAGGCCAGATGACATATGTCATTTTCTTTTTTAAGCCTTCAATCTGTCTGAGAAAAAATTGAAGATTACTTTAGAATTTGTTAGAAACTCTGGTATTGACTAAGGTTTTTTGAAGTGCAAACAACTGCATCAGTTTGGATTTGGCATGATCCAGTTGGCTACACACCAAAAAGATCAACTGGGACAGATTGGTGCTGGCAGGTTTTGCCATTTTTTGTTCTACTTACTAATCAGGCATGGAAATCCTGCTGACACTGCTACCTTGCTACTTGTGAATGGCAAATCCTACTTGCCACGTGTTCCCTAGATGAGTCCAGTCCTAGATGAGTTCCCCTATTTTTTCTGTAGGAGAAAAACAGGTTTCCTCATATCATTTAACAAACGATCTGAGTTACCAGATTATTTACTGAATGATAAGTCAACATTTAGAGTTAGAATAGAGTAGTGGTTTGAATGCTGGGTATTGGTTGATGTCCTGCTTGGCCATGGAACCCACTGAGTGACCAAGGAGAAGTCACACATTTTCAGATTCAGCACAAGTCAATGGCAAACCTTTTCTGAACTGAAACATCTGAAATATCTTTATTTCTAGAGAGTTTGGACCACAGCTTTTCAAACATTTCATGTTTGTGACACACTTTTTTAGACATGTATATTTTTGCAACATAGTAATTCAGTTTTACTAGCAGTGCAAACCAGAAAATAAATCAACTTGTTGTAAGTGATGCAAACACATCAATCAATGAATCAAAAAATTATTTGTATCCCACCTCATCTCCCCATGGTGACTCAGGGCAGCTAACAACATGAAATGATAAACAAGCAAATAGACAATATAAACAATCAATAATAAAATAAATCATCATAAAAGTTAACACAATTATACACACAACATTAAAACAATAAAACAAGGTTACAAGCCATCTCCAAATTTTTTTAAAAAATGGACATAAATTGTAATGATGAAATATACAAGGTGTGATCAAAAAGTATCCAACCTTTATTCATATAGATAGACAGACAGACAGACAGACAGACACACACACACACACACACACACACATCTTACACTAATATTCAAAGTAGTCCCCTTGGGCTGCCACACACTTCCCCCAATGTGTCACCGTCAGACACAATACTGAAAAGCCTCTTTTGTAATGGCAAATAGCTGGTCCATCGCATTCTGCACGCAAACTTCCTCCCCAGTGAAATTGGTGATGATTGTGCTGTGTGTTGCTTACTCATGATGAACCATGCCACTGGAGTAAAATAAGACAGTCAGAATGACTTTGGGATCACTGTTGGTCAATGACAATCTCATTTCTAGATGTTGAGAGTCTATCACTTTCTACTAATATGCGGCCATCTTTGAAGCGGTTGTACCACTCCTTTATCTGTGTGGTGCCCATTGCTTAATCTCTGAAGGTCTGTTGAATTTTGTGGATCATTTCCACTTGGGAATTGCCAAGATTTACACAAAAGTTAATGCAGTTGTGTTGTTCAAGTTTTTCTGTCATTTTGTCAAAAATGAAAATAAGACAGCACTCACTTGCACTTCCTCATTCATCGGCTGTCTGCCAGCAACTGAAAGCTTCTGCAGGCAGGAAAAATTTCAAACATGAGCATTAGGCTCATCTACATACGTGCACCAAACCATTCCTCCTTAGCTTCATTTATTTACGTACAAAAATTATGGTTGGATACTTTTTGAACATTGTATATGGACACAACATATGTAACAAAAATCTTTAATTTATATTTTTAAAAATTATAGTTTGTATTATAACAGAACAAATGGTATAGATTCTGTCACGATCACGGACTTAGCGGGCCCCTTAATCACACACACAAAGACGTACTGAAGGCTAACTACTTTATTGAGTATAAAAACAGTTCCAAAGAATATATAGTCCAATGATAAGCAATTGTCCAAAAGGTAAAAAGCAAGTTTGTCCAAAGTAACGTAGCAAATAGACTTGAAGCTTGGCAAGGCTCCGCAATCCAATGCGGTTCAAGAAACGAGGCAAGGGCTCCGCAATCCAATGCGGATCAAGAAACAAGGCAAGGCAAATGCAAGGCAAGGCTTGATGACCACGGCTTAGCTTGTGGTCCCACTCCGCTTCACGCCTATTCAGGGAAGACGTGGCCGGAGAACTGAGGATGCGTTCCCACGGATCCTATACTTAATCCTTCGGCCGAGGTCCGCGACGCTCTAGGCTTCTCCGTCTCCAATCTCTCCTCACGGACCTCGGTCTGTCTAGGACCCTAGACCAAGCCCTCCTGGTAGACTCAATGTCCCGTCTCCTATCGAAGGAGCGACCTTGCCTCTCAGCAGCTGTGTCGCTATCTTCCTGAGAACGTTCCTCCCTAACACTTTCCCACTCGGCTTCGTCCATGTTTTCACTTTCAAGCTCTTGGGAATTCCTCCCCCCCGGGGTGTTCATAACTCCCTTCGCTGCTTCCCATCTCCACCTGGTGATCGGAATCTATGCTAGGCCCAAACATCATCTCATCCCATGCCAAACTCTCTGCAGGCGAATGAGGCCCATCCGAAGGGCCCTGTGCTTCACCCCAGTCATCTAGCTCATCCTCTGAATCCACATCTGCTGCTGCAGGCCCTAAAGCTAATGGAACCCCAGGACGTATTCCCTGCCCTCCAGGCACAAACGAGAACTGCTGTGCTACAGATTCATTGTACTAGTTTAATTGCAGTGAGCTGTGTTATATATAGATGCCAAAAATTGGGACTCTTTTCTCCATAAGGGAGCTCAATAAAGTATAAATGGTGATAGTGGAGGTTATAATGAAATATTGTCTTTGTGTTCCTTTCCCTCTAAAGAGATAAGCTATTTTTGTATGTAAATGCAACTGTAAGAAAGAAACAATGAAATAGTGTGCAGTACTGCGATGTAAAAGTAACCAGAATTACCATTCCCTTGAAATAACATCCCAGAGCTTCCAGCATTTCTAATTCAATTTTCAGAGCTGGTTAACATTATAGCTGGCTAAAGATAATTATCCACACAGATATAATTCTGTTGCTTCTGGTTTGAATGATTAATTATGAACTGCTCTTAGCATATTTGAGTTTTGTTTGGTTGGGTTTCTGAATCCTTATGTTGTTCACACTCTTAAAATGTTTTTATTACAGTAGCCTTGTTAAAAGCTGCTCAACTTATGTTGAAAGAAAGCACTAGTCTTATTACACACCCAATGACCTCTATTTTCTCTTGAATGTACAAAGCTACCCTTTTCAAATATTATTACTGTCTTCTATTTTATCATTGCTTCAGAATATGATCGCAGCAGTTCAAAGTATTCTTCAATAAACACTTTATGACCAGTATGAGATTTAGAGCTTTGCAGTGCAGTAGTTGAAAGAGTCGCAACCACATTTTACCCTTTGTGAAATAGTCCCTTGAGTACCCTTTGAGATAATATTTTGTATAGCCATCCCCATGTGAAGAATGGTTGATGCTATTTAGGTATGGAGTTTCTGCTGGTGATGTAGGATTTCATTACTTGTGTGTCTGATATGGGCTGTTAGTACCTGCCATTTTCAACTATGTTGAATGCTACCTTCCTCCTTTTTAAAATGTGATGAATGTGCCCTTTCAATGAAAAACAGTCTGATTTTGCTCTCTCCCATACTTTCATCTCAAAGGATGTAATAGAGTAATCAAAACTAAATATAGTTTTACTCTCTATATTTATTTTTATTATTATTTTCTTATATTGGGGGTGGAAATTATTTAGCTTTCCAGAACTGCTGCCATTTCTCTTCATTATGTTGGTTACATCACCTAGGACCTGCTGCCCCCCAAAAGGTGCCGCCCTAGGCCATGGTAATCTGGGCCTGCCCAGTACTGGTTGAGAACACTTTAAAAAAGATTAGGAACTGTGTATTCTTATAACTCCATCCTACCCTGATCCGTTTTAAGAATCAAAACTAATACTGACTAAAATTGAGAAAAATACCCAAATTAATATCCTAGTGTCATTGATTTTGCAATTAATTGCTCTATAAAATGTAGGAATACTTCTTAAATCTATTTCCCAATTTGTTTTATAAGTAAATCACTTAACTGAAGTTTCGGAATCCTGTCCGGCCCTCTACCACTTTCTTGAGGAAGAAAGGATGAAGGATGAAGAAGAAAAGATAGACAGACAGAAAGATAGAGATAGAAATCAATATAAATGAATTGGGGAAATAAACTATCTATTCACCAGTTATTCAGATCTGAATGTTCTCAAATGCAATTTGAATGTAAAGATCCACACACGTAGAAACAAAAGAAAACAAAAACAGCAGATTGTTGTAAGCTTCAGTTTTACTGATCCACATATTCTTTATGGAAAGTTACTGGCAGCACATAGGGTGCAGACCCAAAATTAATAAGAACATCAGCCCTAGACTTAAATATATGTCTTAAACCTATACCTGTTGATAAACTCTACAAGCTAGTTGGCATTGCCCCCCCCCCAAATGTGCAACAGGAAGTGGCTGCCAACCGTGAGAGAAATAATGTTGAACACTGTGAAAGCCATCCACTGCATGGCTATCAGCCTCCTCCCAGTAGACCAAAATCAAGGAAAAGCTTCATGAGAACAACCATTCCTCTTAACGTTCCCCCAGCAACAGCAAAACATCTGGGCAGCTAGGAAATCCCCATTGATTAACTATGACATCCCAATTGGATGGCCGCCCACAAGGGGCTTCCTCTAGGGGCAAACCAAGAGTGGGCAACTAGGAAGTCCCTAAATAGACTCAGAAGTGGAGTGGGTAGATCGAAAGACAACCTGGCAAAATGGAAGTACATAGAAGCATCGTCCACCTTGTGTGGCTGTGGAACAGAACAAACAACTCTGCACCTGTATACTTGTCCACTATGCCTTGCCTCATGTACAGAGGAAGAATTATTGGTGGCTACAGACAATGCTGTTGCTGTTGCCCGTTTTTGGTGATACAAAATAAAATAAATATTCTTTATATCAGCGCAAAGGCAGTACTTTGCCAACATATCTTGAGTATTGTGAGCTCTAGCCACAAATCATGAGGTCATAGCAGGGATTTCCCTGTGGGACTCAGAAAGAACCTTCTCTGAAACCCCAGAGAGGACTTGATAGATAAAAATGACAGTATTGGTCTGAATCAGCGATGTTATTGATCTAAAATAAAAATTAAGGATTCAGTTATATATTGATCTGTTTCAGCAAGCCTGATAAACTCCATTTTGACTGTAACTGACATTTCCACACAGCCGGTATTATTTGCTATGCTCTACCATTTGTGCTATGCCAAAAATGCTTAACTGTAATATTGCGTGCTCAGGACTGACATACAGTGCCAGACTCTGAGAACATCATCTTAAACAACAAACAATCCCAGGACACATTCTTTCTGGTTCATTAGATATTGTTCATGCATGTTTGCTGTTGTCTGTGTAACACTGAAGTTTTATTAAATAAATGGCGATGCTTGGAATAAACTGTATCTATTTTGGTAGTTTTGTGAGTAGTTTGGACTGGAAGCATGGTTGGGATTTGTTAGATCCTTTGGCAAAATTACTGTTTGTTGTCTTTTTGTATTCCTGCTCTATTTCAGGGCTGGGATATACCACTGGGCTGATACGTATTACAGATTCTACCAAAGAGTGTGATATGCTTCAGGACAGATTCCTATATATCCTTCCTATTTACTGGCGAGAAGCTTCTGCTAGATCAAAGAACCTCATCGCATTAATGAAAATAAGCATCCTAAAATGCTTGAATCCTTCAAATCTTCTATCAGAATTGGAACACTTTTGTAGAGCTTGAAGATTTTAATTGTTTGAACTATGATTTTTGAAATCTCTCAATAGGTTAACCTTCAACTGCCATGTTGATTGGAAGATTCTGATCTAGTTCATATTGAGCATGTGTGTGGCATAAATATTTACTTGCATGGTTGCAGAGTACTGTATTATTGCTCCAACGGTTGTGAATCTTGAGGCAGTAGTTTCTATTGTGCAACTGTGGACAATAATTATTAGGTTTGTGTTGTATAACTGCCTTTTCTCCAGATTATTACAGATATCACTAACATGCATTTGTAAAGACAAATGCAACTGCTTACCCATTTGGATACTACTCATCCATGGGAAAAGTGAAAATCAAAAGAATTATGTGGTGAAGTAACACAATGGGAATCCAAACAAATTATATTTCCAAGTTTGTTTTCTTTGCCAGAAGAAGTTTTTTTCTTTTCTAACTGCAAGCTCCTGAATATGCAACCTGTATAATTTTGTATGAACTGTCAGACTCCCCTCGATAATGAGAAGTGGGATGAAAAAGTCCTGATTCATGTGCTCTGAAGTCCATGATGAATCCTAGCATAGCCTAGGGGATTGATTCAGATTTAATTGGAAGTTCCTAAGAACTTTTTTGACATTTGGGAAATCAATCCATTTATTCCAAATTAGTTACAGATAGGATTGTGGTCAGTTTGCCTGCCTCGAAAATTAAGGTATTATATTCTGAATTTGGAAGGAGGCTGTGCGTGTTTCAAAATGAAATTGTGGTTGCCTCTAATGGAAAGGAAAGCACCAATTGCAGCTTTAGAAGAGGATTTGGAACTAACAATCTGACTGTATTATGTGGCACAATTGAAATTAAACAGCCATTGGGACAAAAATAATAATGATGATGATTTTCAATTGACATTCTAGAGCAGAAAATAATATCCTTTGAAATGACAGCAAATGGGCATTTTGATATTGTATTAATGCAAGATAGAAAAGCTTTCTGTTTAAGTGAGGCATTTCATTAAATGGGATGGTACATGTGTTGAAAGTGCAGCATAATTAAATTCTTCAGGATTATTTCATGAGCTCTGCTATCAGTTCAGTAGAATTTACTAACCATTAGTAGGCCATTGAAGATGAGCGAATTTTTCAAAACAGAAGCAATATGAGAGATGGGGTGCAGGAAACTATACAGTTGCAATAGCTCGTTGTCATTGTTTAATTTGAATGGTTTCTTAAAAAATGCAGATTAAATGGGATGCTTGTGGCCAAACAACATCATAGTGTGGTCCAGATAACAAACATTATTAATGATAAAGAATGCACAAGCTTCGAGTGGCTTCAGCAGTTTTCTTGAGCCTATAGTGAAGGGCAGGATTTCACCTCCTCATTTCCTTTTCCCTGACTATATTCATTGTGTGCAACTGCAAACTACCTTTGCACTTTGAACTCCATTTGAGCAGCTGAAATACACTGAAGACAAAGAGAAGAAATGAGAAGCTGAAAGAGAAACTTGAACATTTTAAAAACAGCTGAAAACATGATATGACATAGAAATAATCAGGATTGTGTCTGCCAACTTGAAACAGTTGGATGATATGCTAATGGAAGCGCAATTTCACACTATTTCCATAGCAAGAAAAGGTCCTGGGATTAACCCTGTTCTGGGGGGGGGGGGGGCGTATGGAAGTGTGCAAAAACCAGAAGGATTTGGAGGAAAATATCCCACCAAAACCAGGGAGGGATATTTTTCAGCTTATCCACAGATTCAATGCCCATTTTACCTAAAGTAAAACAAATCTCTAGATCCTCCCATGCAATTTTATGCCATAGGCAAAATATAGGATTTACCATTATCCACAGTTTCAGGGATGTGTATGTCTTTATGGATACAAGGCACATACTGTAATAATATTTGCATAAGCTTTGCAACTGGTCTTGAGGGTTCTGAAGGTAAACAATATGGATCAGTAGAAGGAACAAATTCACATGGGGAAGGAATGTCACTTGCATGTTTGCTGAACCTAAGTATATTTATTCTTGGAGAGAGGGGAGCAGTGTTTCTCAGCATGAGGGTTGAGACCCGGGGGGGTGTCATGAGGGAATGTCAGAAAGGTTGCTAAAGACCATCAGAAAACACGGTATTTTCTGTTGGTCATGGGGGCTCTGTGTGGAAAGTTTGACCCAATTCTATTTTTGGTGGGGTTCACAATGCTATTTGATTGTAGGTGAACTATAAATCCCATCAACTACAACTCCCAAATGTCAAGGTCTATTTTCCCAAACTCCACCAGTGTTCACATTTGGGCATATTGAGTATTCGTGCTAAGTTTGGTCCAGACCTACAATTGTTTGAGTGCAGAACTGAAGATCAATGCCCACCAAACCCTTCCAGTATTTTCTGTTGGTCATGGGAGTTGTGTGCCAAGTTTGGTTCAATTCCATTATTAGTAGAATTCAGAATGCTCTTTGATTGTAAGTTAACTATAAATTACAGCAACTACAACTCCCAAATTACAAAATCAATCCACGCAACCCCACCAGTATCCAAATTTAGGTGTATTGGGTATTTGTGCCAAATTTGGTTCAGTAAATGAAAATGCATCTTGCCCTATCAGATAGTTACATTAGATTCATAACAGTAGCACAATTGCAATTATGAAGTAGCAATGAAAATAATGTTATGGTCAGAGTTCACCACAACATGAGGAACTGTATTAAGGGGTCATGGCATTAGGAAGGTTGAGAGCCACTGGAATAAGGGAGGCCAAACATGATGAATCACAAGACAAAAGCATGTGAATTTGTTTGCCACTTCAGAATACAACTTGGGGAAACAACCTGAGTACACTCAACCTAACAATGGGGATTGCTGTTAAGCAAACTACAACACACTGGCAGGATATGTATCCAAGAACGTACAGAAAGCATATGTCATACATCAATTACCCACACAGATTTTTGGCCGAAGCTTTGTGGGTAATTGATGTATGAACTTCATTGGGAGGGAATCGTGACATATTGGAAGCTTCTTCAAGTCTGAATTCATTTTATAATAATACAGTCTTGATAAAGTCCCAGAAGGAACAAAATGGGTGGATCCTGTTGAATGTGTATTTTCCCATCGGTTGTTGTGCTCCAGAATCGTGACTTATTTGTCCAAGGAAGAGGTTTCATCCCCCCAAGGAAAGTCCGTGATTGGAAAGTTTTGTGTTCCATGCATTGTGTTGGCTACTTTAGCGTCTACACTTCACAGAGTTGACGGCAAACAATCTTTGTATCGATTCCCAGACAATTTGATATAACCTGGATTATATGCTTATGGAATTCGCACCTGCAGGCTTAAGGAGAGGAACGGAGGTGTTTCCTGTTACTATTTGCTCACAACTTGCATTATACTACCGAGTTACTGCTGATCTAGGAGAACTCTATGGGAGTACATGATCTTCAAGTACTTCAATAAGATTGGACTGTGCACCTCACACGACAGATCACAGCACAGGTTGGACTTATTTATTTAGAACTCATCAGTATGGGACTGGAATGTTCGCTGTAACTGAAGAGGTGTGAGTATGTGTATCTGACAGTACGTAGTCTAGTAACACTTAACTGTTGTAATACATAGAACACCGCGTGCCTACCCTACATACCTGCATAGAGTGTGTATATAATATGTGTGATCTATATGAGAATTCTATTATATTCATGTGACATAAATCAATTTAGATTTAGAAATCTACCACTTTTTAGAAAAATGAGTTACTTCCTCCCTTTTAATAATTCTGAAGAAGAGATTTTAAGAGATTGCCTTAAAGACCTTTCAAAGCTACACATGGTCCCTTGTTAATTTACTGTCTAATTCTACTTATCAACCTTTTTTGTGACGGGAGGAAAAAACCAAATGACTAGAACACACATGCCAGGTCATTCAAGTAGGCTACTTTGTGTGAGGAGATATAATAATGAGGACAACTGAGCTGCAAGGAAATATCTTGAAACTCTTTATTATATTTGATACACTAGCTTGGATTGCTGTTGTCACGGAAACAGATTTCCTCGTGTTCTGAAAAGTTTTTTCTCTTTTTCTTCACAGTCCAGTTAACAGAAAGAAAAGAAAAGCTACAAATAATACTCAGTAGTCTGAGATAATGCCAAATTAATAATGACGCTGTTTATTTAGCTATCCAAGGGGCCTTGCCACCCTCCTAGCTCAGAATGTGTCCTTTTCATGATTTCCTTCATAATGTGAAGTTGCATTCAAGTATGCACATTAAGCTTTGTGTCAAATCTTTTAATCACAGAAGGCAGGAATAACACCTCTCACCAAAATAGATCTTGAGAATATGCAAGCACTCCATCTGAATGTGATTAACTGTTGTTATGTTAGTGACCTGCCGGTTGAGACTAATTTGACTTAACATTATTAAAGTCATTTCTACCTATCTCAAAAATGCCAGTTGGAAGCTGCATGATATTTGAAATTAGCAAGAGTTCTCCATACAAAGGTAATGCAAGCTGGTCTTTTTCAGAATGTCGCTGATCTTTTTAATGCCATTTCAATTAACAACATGGGCAATTTATTTAATTATTTGCAAGTTTATCTTGATGAAAGCTGAATCGTGCTTCATGAAGTTTATTACTACACAAGTGCAGATTATGCATAGGGTTTTCATTTATATTTCAAATATTCACTATTCGCTATTGGTATTATTCAATTGACCCAAGAATAAAATTCTCTACAACAATGCAAACCTCTATACTTGGGGTTCATTTTTAACTACCACTTTCTTTGTCAGAATTTACTAACTTTAACAAGCCATCACAACAGCAAAACCGGTTCTGATGAAATACTTAGTTCAGTTTCTACAAAGGCTTCTTGTTATTCCTTTAAAAAGTTTCCAACCATCTTTTTTATTTTGAGGGTGCTTTAGAAAAGCTTATGGTGCCTCCACTCCTTAACATAGCTTTCCTTCATCTTACTTCCTTCCCAATTGCGTGCAGTCCCAATAAGGATATAATATTAGACTAATACACACTATCTGACAAACTCATATCTAATATAAGCATAAAATTGTGCATCCTAATGATGATAATTTTACTATTTTTCTCTTTTGAAACTTTTTTATTTGCAAGTGACACCCCAATCAAATTAAAAGAAAACAGTTAAAAATGTAGAATTTATTTTGAAAACAGAACTAGGAGTAACTACACGTAAAAATGTTGCAATCAAGTTTTTAAACCAAAAATTGTCTCTGAACCTCAAGGCTAGTTAGAAACATTCTCCCTAAATAAAGACTCCAGCAGAGACTAATTTTTGAGAGACCTTCATGGGAAAGCACTTGGTTGTTCTGACCTAAGCAAGAAGGCATACTTGCAGATTAGAGTAAATAGCCAGCTTCATATAGAGCAACACAGCATTGTGAGAAGCAGAAATTTCAGAGCAGATAGAATGCTTTCATTTCTCTCTCTCTCTCTCTATTATTATTATTATTATTAACAATAAACAACTTTATTTATACCCCGCCACCATCTCTGCAAAAGGGTCTCGGGGCGGCTTACATGAGGCCGAGCCCAGTAATACATTACAGCAAAATAAATACAAAACAACAGAACTAACATCGCAGCAATGCAGAGTAACAAAATGAAAAATCAATCACAATGGACAAGCCAAATGTATGACATAAAGTGATAAAACTTTATGTTTTATTGCACTTCCCTCTACCTTTAGAAAGGTAGAGAGAAGTGCAATATGAGGACAACATTATGAGAGGGACAACAAAAAGAGATATTTGGTCACTCTCCAAAGCCAAGTTTTGAGATCCTTCTTGAACTCACTGGCCAGGTAGTGAGTTCCACAGCTGGGGAGCCACAGCAGAGAAAACTCTCTCCCTTGTTCCCACAAGTTGAGCCGGTGATGGAGGAAGGGCAAAAGGAGGGCCTCTGCTGAAGTTCGAAGAGATCGGGGAGGTTTATGGAAGGAGATGCGCTCACAAAGGTAGGCGGGTCCTGCACCGGCACCTTGAATTGGGAGCCAATGGCGCTCCTTAAACAGGGGGGTTGACCGCTCCCTGTAATTCGCTCCTGTTAGTAATCTAGTTGCTATACGTTGGACCAGTTGGAGTTTCCAGGCCATCTTAAAGGGTAGCCCCATGTACAGTGCATTGCAATAGCCCAGTCTAGAGGTAACTAAGGTGTGGACCACTGTGGTCAAGTCAGACTTCACGAGATATGGTCGCAGCTGGCACACAACTTTTAATTGTGCAAAGGCCCTCCCAGCCACCACTGACAGCTGCACATCAAGTGTCAGCGCTGAGTCCAGGAGGACCTCTAAGCTGTAGACCTGTGACTTCAGGGGGAGTCAAACACAGGTTGCCACCCATTTCCCTGGTCAGATGAACGACTGATCTGGAGGACCTCTGTCTTGTCGGGATTTAATCTTCAGCTTGTCCCTCCTCATCCAGATCATCAGAGCAGCCAGGCACTGGTCCAGTATCCGAGGGGCTTCTTTGGATTCTGGTGGAAAAGAGTAGTGGAGTTGGGTGTCATCTGCATAGAGATGGCACCGTACTACAAAACTCCAGATGACCTCTCCCAGCGGTTTCATGTAGATGTTGAATAGCATGGGGGACAAGACAGAACCTTGTGGGACCCCATAGGTCAAGGTCCAGGGATCCAAGCAGGTGTCCTCCAGCTTCACCAACAGGGAGCAACCCTCCAGGAAGAACCAGAGCCACTGCAAAACCGTGTCCTCGAGTCCCATTCCAGCGAGTTGACTCAGGAGGATACCATGATTGATGGTATCGAAAGCTTCTGAGGTGTCCAAGAGACCCAGCAGGGTCACATTCCCCTGTCCAGTTCCCTGTCCAGTTTCATCCACCAAGGTCATCCACCAAAGTCATCCAGAGGTCATCCCCCAAGGCAACCAAAGCAATCTCGGTACTGTGCCCAGGTCTGAAACTAGACTGTGAACAATCCAGAAAATCAGTGTCATCGAATTATCCCTGAAGCTGAGAGGCGACCATCCACTCCAGCACCTTGCCCAAAAAAGGGAGGTTGGATATTGGTCTGTAATTGTTAAACATGGAAGGGTCAAGGGAGGTCTTTTCCAATAAAGGTTTTACCACCGCCTGCTTAAAGCAGGACGGGAATTTTCCCTGGCCCAAGGAGTCATTTATTATAGTGACAAAGCAATCCAACAATCCATCTCTGGCCAGTTTGACTAGCCAGGAAGGACAAGGGTCCAGAGCGCAAGTGGCCACTCTTACAGCCCCAAGGATCCCATCCACATCATCAGGTAGAACAAGATGAAAAGAATCCCATAAAATTGGACAGACAGGCATCTCGGTTACCTCATATGGCATTGCATTTAAACTGGTCCAGCTCAAGACGTATCTGAGTGACTTTGTCTGCGAAATGGTGCACAAAATCACTGCCTCCTATCTCAGGAGGATGGAGGAGCTCCCCAACAACCCAGAACAACTCCAATGGTCTGTTTGCTGCAGATGCTATGTGGGCAGTCAAGAAAGCTTTCTAGGCTGCCCGCAACACCGCAGAGTAAGCCTTAATAGTGGCTTTAGCCCATTCTCAGTCAGATGTGTCATGAGATTTCTTCCAGATGCACTCTAGACCCCTCGTCGTACGCTTCATCACAGCCAGTTCCTCAGTAAACCAAGGAGTTGGTGTAATTCTACGCAACGGGACGGGACGTTGGGAGTGATCATGTCAACTGCCCTAGTCATCTCGCTGTTATAGTGATCAACCAGGGCATCAACAGGATCATCAGTCTCCAGGACAGGAAGATCCCCAAGAGATCTCAGGAGTCCTTCTGGATCCATTAGTCTCCTGGGGTGGACCATCTTAATGGGTTCACCACCCCTCTAGTCATGGCAAGTCTTAAACCCATCAGATGGTGGTCAGACCATGACAATGGAAGAATGTTTTACTTTTCCACTTTGACCACTCCATTGTCCGCAATAAATATTAGGTCAAGTGTATGACCCTCCTGATGTGTGGGGCTAGATATTACTTGAGTCAGCCCCATGGTTGTTATGGTGACCATGATATCATGAGCTGCACCTGTTAATGTGTTATCAGAGTAGATGTTGAAGTCTCCTAGAACTATAAGTTGCTGGGAGACTAGGGCTGAATTTGAGAACACTTCTGCTAGCTCAGAGACACTGCTGAGTCGGGGGTGGATGGTACACCAGCAGAATCCTCAAGCTGTCTCGGGCTCCCACCTTCAGGTAGTCACACTCAAACCTAGAAGATTGCGGAATGGTGCATCTGATCAGAGCGATGGACTGTCGAAAGATCACACCAGGACCCCTCCTCCCCACCCCCTGGACCTAGCCTGCTGATGCACTCCAAAACTGGGAGGGGGGGACACAGCTGGGTGCGATTTACCCCAGCTCATCCAGCCACATCTCGGTGATGCCAGCCAGATCCACCTCCTTATGCAAATAGCGATCAACCAGAGCGTCAACAGGATTGTCTATCTCCAGGACAGGAAGATCCCCAAGAGACCTCAGGAGGCCTTCTGGATCAACCAAATTCTGGATGATTGATGTCTTACTATTGAGGGATCTGGCATTCAAGAGCAGGATCTTAAATCGTGGAGACCACCACACCTATTCTTCTCCAGGGTCTCAAGAACTCTGTTGCAATTCTCCCTGGGTAGAGAGTGACCAACATTCCTCCTTCCCCACACAACCTCAATGGTACCCAAGCCACTCGATTCCCCTCCCCTCTGGTGGATAGGCTGATTATTAGCTAAAGTTTGCTTTGATTCTAGTTCAGGTAATGTGGCCTTTAAGTTAAAAGCTAGGCCTGGCTCTCTTGTTTTTAGATCTAAGTATTTCGTGTTTTTGTTTTGTATTCCTGTCAAGTTTTGCCTATGGACTTAAGCTGCTTTGATATTCTTGGACTATCTTTGGACTATTTTACCCTTGGATTTATAAGAGACAGTTGATTGCCAATTATTTGGATCATACACCTGATTTCCTTAATTCTGGAATTTTTCCTCTATATATCTTTTGTGTGTTTTTTCAATAAACTACTTCTATCCTGGATTCCTGTGTGATTCTGTGGTCATAGGTGGCTTCAAGTCTGAGGTGCGACAGAATGAACATATACAATACACAAGAGAGGAACACTTGTATAATCTTGTATGTAAGCAAATAGATATGGATAAAGCTTAGTTCAGGAAGCTAGCTGCCAACTTTTGAGTTGGAATTTTGGATAACAATCAGCTGAGTTTCTTTGCATCAGGTTTCAATGCCCTTTCTAAAGACATGATACTAAAGAAGAGGGAGGAAGATGCAAAAGAGGTGAAGGGAGAGTAGAAGGTGCTTTTTATCCAAACTCAGTTGTTAGCCAACGTGTGTCTGGTGCCATGAAAAATGAAGGCTAAATTGGACAAAGGAAGAAAGAATTTATTCATACTTATAATAATCTTGGTAACTAACTTATTCTACAAATTTCAATGAGAATAAAGCATGACTAATGTAATTGGACCCAACTTCATGATCAAATTAGCTGGATGAAACTGAATTTGATAGTAATGGTGGTAAAAATGATGGAAATGATGACAACATTTTTGTGAACAATTTTGGTGAGTTCTGAAGATTCTAGATTCAATCCCGACAAGACAGAGGTCCTCCAGGTCAGTCGTTCGTCATTATATTTATCTCATATAATAGTATGAGCAATGTAAATATTTAGGGAAAGTTTTTCATTTGATATTTGATATTCTGTTAATATAAATCTGAAAGCATGTTTGAACATCATATCATGCATTTTTTAGATGTCTGCATGAGCATTGGCATATAAGTTTTAGGATTCTTGTGTGTCTTCCAGCCATTTGTAATTTATAGCAGTTGTAAGGTGAACCTATCATGGATATTTTTTGCAAGATTTTATTCAGAAAGATTTTATTCAAAAAGGGGTTGCCTGTGACTTTATGGTGATTTATGGTATTTCTCATCTTTATTATGTTGAAGTTTTTAGTGTAAAAGTTCTAAATAAATTCCAATTCCAATTTAAGATTAAATTGATTAAATTAAAATGAATAGTTAAAGCTTTTTTAAAACATAGATGTAATTACTTTAACAATTATTTTAAGATCTTAACCTTTTCCTAACAATTAATGTAATGTGTTAACTTCTTTCTAACATTCCCATCTCTGATTGTATTATACTTTGACAAGACTTTATTTCTAGATTTTTTCCCATCAAAACTTGTTGCTACGTACTATATTTACAATGTAGCAGTATGCACCTGTATTCAGAAATAGATTGACTAAGTGCATTACTTCAACAGAAGTATTTGCAGCTAGTATGTCATATTTTATCCCACATTAAATTAAAGTCAATCTATTTCCGAGTACAGGTGCATACTGCTGCATTGTAAATATATAGTCAATATAATAGTGAAATCTATATTATCCAGAAATGGCTTCAAATTTGTGAAGGCTCTGGACAAATGTTCAGAGTTTATTCTCTTTCTTTGACAAAGGGCAATGTGGCTTAGCTGAGTTATCTGTGGTAGAATGGTTTATCCATCACCAGTGCAAAGAAGGTGATGTTTTGCCAAGCCATCCTAGATTGCCACTACAGTTCAAGGCAACTCCAAGATCTAGTGTGATTTTCACACCAGAACTTGTGCAAAGTCTTCTGGAACTGCAAATCCCATAAGACTTCATTCATGACTTCTCTGGTCTACATATCGTCCTACACATATGGTGGGTGGACATAGTGGCATTGCTGTAAGTAGTGTTAGATTGGGTTCTGGGATCCCTTTTAAATTATCCCAACTCTCACTGAACATGATGAGAAGCATTTTGGGATATGCGACTTGGCTAGAATTTCAGGCTAGAAAAAAATGACAATCAAGAATAGCATCAGCAGTGAATGATATGATAACTTGTAGTAAGATAAATTGATCTAGACTTAAATGCATGTGCATGTACTTACAATAACATCAGGGCATCTTAACTGATGAGTAAAATCTATTTTTGTACTTGTTTATTTGGAATTTCTAAACTCTCAACTTCATCTAAAAGGCTCCAGAGTGGCTTACAAATTGTCAATTTGACATTTCTCTGCTCTGAGGTTTACAATCTCTAATTTTAAATTGTAGATAATACCAGAATGCACATCAGCATCCAATTCTAGTATCCTTGGCAGCTTCCTGATCCTCTAAGGGCATTAAGCAACTTATGTTAGTGATATTTTGACAAAGTATTTGATAGAAGTGAAGAGGAATGAAATATGAACAGCAATTAGGCAAAAGGCAACTGTGCTGGGACCAGTGGTCCCTGGAATATGTTTATAAAAGGGGTTAAAACCATTCCATGGAATAAAGCATATTTATTAAGAATGAAATTAGAGGGACCAGCTTCAGATTTTGGCAAGTAAACAACAGAGCTGCATTTTGGCATAAGCTATTCTTGTTATAATTGAACCAGTCTTCTGAATGTGTACTTTTCATTTTAGATGTGCATAAGTGCTCTGTGCTAATATGCCCTTTACTGAGTATTTGAATCAAAGAGAAAGTAAAGAGAGAATGCCTTTTTAGCCATGTGCAAAAAAAAGTGTGATCAAATTACTTATTGCATGTAATGTAGCAACTACGACTATGGGAATATGAACATTTATGAAATGCTCCTATTAAAACAAGCCACCATTAATTCAGCTTGCTGGAAAGGGAATGCAATCAATCCTCTTATACAGTTAATATGATGCTTGGATGTCATGTACACTTGATTTATTACTTGATAGATTGAGAACCTGCGATTTACTCTCAGCATACAACTGGATAACCATAATCCTAATCCTTGACTAGAAATTTTCCTGGTTATCTTTTTAAAAACAACAACAAACAAACAAACAGAATTTGAATATGCTGCATAGCTTGTAGTACTAACTGTGCTAATAGGACAAAAATGAGCATGAGTGGGCAAAAAAAGTAAGTTGAGCAAGATTTATGTATTTATTTATCCATTGTGTCAGGAGTGAACCAAACAGTTGTATTGCATTAAAACCAAACAAACAAACAAAGAAGCAAACACACAAACAAACAAAACACAAAGTTTGAAGACTTGGTATTCTATTAAATGTCCTTTGACCAGTAGATGGCTACTTGGAGTGCCTCTGGTGTTGCCATAAGAAGGTCCTTTATTGTGCATGTAGCAGGGCTCAGGTTGCATTTATTTATTTTATTTTATTTATTTATTTATTATTCCATTTTATATTCCGCTCCTCCCTGCAGGCTCGGGGTGGATTACAGCAATTAAAATGTGCAATAAGAATTGTAGTAGGTGGTCTGTGGTTTGCTCTTCTCCACACTTGCATGTCGTGGATTCCACCTTGTAGCCCCGTTTCTTAAGATTGGCATCTCGTGGTGCCAGAGCGCAGTCTGTTCAGTGCCTTCCAAGTTGCCCAGTTTTCTGTGTGCCCAGGAGGGAGTCTATTATTTGGTATCAGCCATTGATTGAGGGTCTGGCTTTTAGCCTGCCACTTTTGGACTCTCGCTTGTTGAGGTGTTCCAGCGAGTGTCTCTGTAGATCTTAGAAAACTATTTCTGGATTTAAGTCATTGATGTGCTGGCTGATACCCAAACAGTTTAGCAAGATTAAAGATTAGACACAAAATAGCAGAACAGTAAGTAGGAAGTACTGATAAACTCAAGGGGGGGGGGAAGCAAAAGGTAAGATTGTTAAAGTGTAAATCCAACACAACACTAAACTTTGTCTTCCAACCCCTCGAAATAACGAGACAGACACAAATATATATGGTTTCAAATTTGGGCAACTTTTATTGAATAGTTACCTATTTAACTTGTAACTCAACTAGCTTTTTGGTGTCAGTTCAACTTGGTGTGCGTAAGCTGAGGTAGCGTCTCTTAATGTCTACCCTCAGCTTCTTCAGGCGTACTGCCTGGGTCCCCTGTAGATTTCAACCCGGGCAACCCGGAAGGGAAACATCAGGAGAAATCTCTCTCAACTTTTGAGACTAGACTCTCCCCGTTCCTGGGACATTTCTCATCACCTCACCCCTAAAATTAACACTAGGTGAGTGTTTGCATAATGCCCCACACCCCTTAAGGGGTGCCTTAAGTGTCTACAACCTTTGAATAACTCAACTATTTACGCTTAGCTAGATTACTAGCCGACCATTCCATCTAAGCCCCTAATAGACAGTATAGGATAGGCAAAACCCAGTGGGCGAATTCCTATCCGACCCCCAAATGTTAAACCATTTGAGCGATCATTATTATACTATCCATGGGCGGGAGTGGTGGGCGATGTCTTGATGCAGACTGAGGGAAAAAGGGGGCTGGCACCACCATGCCAGCCCCTCCTCCCTTCCAGCAGATTCTGCAAAATTAACCAATCTCTTCTCCGAGGGAGGAGACAAAATGCTCCACCAGCCAACAAGTTGGATGGTGAAGTGTATTGTCTTCCAACCCCTCGAAATAACGAGACAGACACAAATATATATGGTTTCAAATTTGGGCAACTTTTATTGAATAGTTACCTATTTAACTTGTAACTCAACTAGCTTTTTGGTGTCAGTTCAACTTGGTGTGCGTAAGCTGAGGTAGCGTCTCTTAATGTCTACCCCAGCTTCTTCAGGCGTACTGCCTGGGTCCCCTGTAGATTTCAACCCGGGCAACCCGGAAGGGAAACATCAGGAGAAATCTCTCTCAACTTTTGAGACTAGACTCTCCCCGTTCCTGGGACATTTCTCATCACCTCACCCCTAAAATTAACAGTCTAGGTGAGTGTTTGCATAATGCCCCACACCCCTTAAGGGGTGCCTTAAGTGTCTACAACCTTTGAATAACTCAACTATTTACGCCACGGATTGGGAGCAAATGTCCTATTTAGCTCCCATCCCCCACCAAGCCATCCACTATAACCGAACACCTATCATTCATTATGTCGAAACACTAAATTGCCCATAGCAAACCGATGGAGTCCATCTGATCTGTAAAGGTGAGGGCTGTCAAGCAAGATCTGCCCCTGGGATGTGTAGAAGCCCCTAACCCTTGCAAGCACCGTGTGCGTGGCCCGGTTCACCCGTTTTCTAGCCACTTCTATATCTATATGCATGCCATCTTTCTAGGATGCTGCTACGAGCTTGCAAGTACAAGGCCCTACCCTTCGAGGGGCCTAGATCGTTGCCTCCCAGGTGTATAATCAACGTCTGGAGGGTGCCCTCTCCTAGACCGCAGCAAACGTGGGAGCGAACCGTCCCAACGCATACCTCTGATCCCATGCCACACAAATGCAGCTACGGATACGAGGCCCAACTGCTGACCATAGTGAGACCTCATGGCCTGCCGGGACACCCAGTGTGTGAAACTGTGTCCGCAGACGAGGATCCTCCCTTTATGGTTCAGCAACGCAGGATCTGAACCGACAGATCCAACCGTGATTATGACAACTGAGTACCCACGTATTTCCTGAAGGCCTTTGGTTTCCCTCAGCCCAGGTTTTTTTTTTTTTTTTTGTCATATCACATAGCATTGGTCACCATAGCTTTTCCAATGCAGCCATAGGGGGGATTGCAACTTTGCACAACCCCCAAAATGCTGACCATAGTGAGTCCTCGTGGCCTGCCTAACAGCTCAGTAAAGACTTGTGCCTGCAGACGAGGATACTCCATCCAAGGTTCAGCACCATGGATCTCAAAGAGATCGTCACAATCAACTAATAACAACGGAGTGCCGTGCACTCACTGAAGGCATTAAATTGCTCTCGGCTCAGGGCTTGACCCCCACTGAGTCTTGTCCCATAGCATAAGCCGCCGAAGCTTCTCCAATGTTGGGTTGCAAAACTGAATCGCCCCCAAAATGTTAACCATAACTCCTTAAGTCCCGTTTTGCAGCCCAGTGAAAATAACTACTCACCGGCCGGATACTAAAACCCAGGATCAGCAAAGCGGATCTCCCGGATCGGCACAATCAACTTATGACAACGGAGTACCACATATTTCCTGAAGGCATTTGATTTACATCTGCCCAGGGTTTGATCATCTCCGAGTCATGTCCCATAGCATTGGCCACGGAGACCTCTCCCATGCAGCATGAAAGGTTGCGAAACCTGTATTGTTCGACAACCCCTCATCCCGAGCACCTTCCTGGTGCCTGCCCAACTGATAATATGTTAGCTGTATACCATCCGGCTTGCCAAACGGTAGCCAGGCCCACATTTGCTAGTCCATTTGACGTCCCAAAGCCTCACTGGCTGTACTACGAGGGAATGGACACCTAGGAAAAGGTATATGTGACACTTTAAACTGGAACCATGCTTGTTATAATGGTTTGTTGTTGGCATTAAAATCGGGAGTTCTAAGCTCGGGGTCAATACGCTCCGCCAGTTTAATGACGCATGCCTGTACAAACATGCCATTACGCGTTATTGTACTGCCGAACTCAACCGAAACTGCCTCTACCTGTCAGCTTTCGCTACTAGGAATCTTCCCGCTGATCCCATAGGGCTGCCAAGCATCTGTCCAAGCATCCGCCCGGACCAATTCGCTCCTGCGTGTCCGCGTAGGCCTTGAGCTTCAGGCTTCTCAACCTAGCAGGGAGCTCGGGTCTCCGTTATCCGGAGTCTAGCCCTGAGGGCATGGCCGCCCGGTCAACTTTATGCCGCCAACCGTTAACGGAATCTGACCTGCCCAGAAGTAATAAGCTGGCGCGGCCAATCGCTTATGGGGACAACCCCGCCTATCGGAAAACACCTTAAAATGTCCGTTGCGACCGGCACAAATAGTCTGGTTAGCTTGAGCAGAACTAACGGCTGGGCCCACGCCACTGCTAAAGCCCCCTATCGAACGTAACCAGACTGAAAACCAACAAACCATCCCACACGGTATAATAGTAACCCAAAGTGCAACCCCACATATCATGCAGAGTGCGCAAACCAAAATATAAAAACCAACCTCTACTTCCAAGCCTCCCGGCCCTGAGGCATAAGAGGCTACCCCTAGCAATTTAACAGTCAATTCAAGTCTAGTGTATTGCCAACACCCCCTGTTTTGATTCATCAGTATTACTTATCTTAACATTGCTGATGAGGTTTGCCTGCTAGGGTGCGTGTGTATAACACGGCCTAAATTGCGGCATGTCATGGCCCCAGATCCCATAACTGAAATCCGAGGAATCACCTGCTGGGATCCTTTTCCAGGCTAAAGGGTTAACCAATAACCCAAGCCTCCTTTTTCAAGCCCATGCCCCTGTCTACAATGAGAGAAAACAGGTCCACTCATAGGATAAATATATCCCCATGAATGGGTCCCGTCTTGGGGTCCCCTTGTAGTAACAAGGAAGTAAGCCAATGAATTAAGAAAAAGTATGAGAAGATGGAGGGTGCCTCATGTCGGTGCGTCCCTCCCGGGAGCGCTGCGAGGCAAACTCGCCCCATCTCCCGCATCGGTGGCTCTCCAAGCTCTGTGTGCCGGTAAACTACGAAACCCAGCAGCCACAAAGCCCAATGACAATGTCTGTTGTTCGCAAACTCCCCCGATGTTCTCTTTGGGCCTATCGGGATCTGAGAAGATCCGATCCAATGAATAAACAAACGCCAACATATCCGTATTCCCCTTACCATGTATAACGGTAATGTATTACAGTTATAAAGCAAGACAATAATTCCATAGGCATCCCTTGTAGTTTTGAAACTAGGGACTATATTCAGGTGTCGCCCTTTCTGACCCTCTGGCTTTGAAAGCCTGACTTCTAATGCACTATCTCTAAGGTTGTAAAAGTCAACCGTACCCCAGCATATTGACAGTTACAGGATCACTCGGCCCACAGGCTAGCTATGAAAACTTGCCCTCATGTTCCGCAGTGATTTAATGTAGCTAGGCACCACTTGCAGGGGCCACTATCCGTAAGGTTGTCTGGGTCAACAGCTAGCTAGCCAATTAACAGCAGGGAGTTCCCTCGGTCCCCCCGCCTGCGTTAAACCCATAACTTCTTGAGCAGCTGTCTCCCCCCTAACCAATGCCACTATCCACTATGGTTACATGGGTAGCCGCAAACAAGGCTATTCAGAGTCAGGAGCTCACTCCCCCCAACTTGTTTTTAAACACAGCCTTCACGTTCGTTAGAATTTAATGCAGTTGGAACCAAATCGCAGCTCCAACTTTCACTTAAAGTGGTGCAGGTCAACAGCAAGCCAGGCTGTAAACCTTGAGGAGCTCTCCCTGCCCCCGAGCTTGCTATTGTACATATGTCTGCCCGGTCAGCAGAGAGTTTTTGCAGTTGACTCCAAACTTGCACTGCCACCATCATTTAGGTTGCGTAGGTCAACATCAAGCTCAGCTATCACTGTCGGAAGCTATTCTCTTGCAGTTGGCGACCACTTACGGAAGCCACTATTGGTAATTCTCCCTAGCTCAACAGCAGCTGGACTTACAAAGTCGGGAGCTCATTCTGCCGCTAGGCCTGCCTTGAAACCAGTGACCTCCTGGGCGGTAAAGATTTTAATTCATTTGGCTAGCACGTCGTGGCTGCCGCTACCCATTAGGGTCGTCTAGGTCACAGCAAGCTGGACAATCCACGGACGGGAGCTACCAGCTCGTGGATTCTCTATCCCGCAGGATTGTCTAGGTCAACAGCAAGCTGGACTATCCACTGTCGGTAGCTGCAAACTCGTGGATACACAATCCCATAGGGAGCTACCAGCTCGTGGATCCCCTATCCCGTAGGGTTGTCTAGGTCAACAGCAAGCTGGACTATCCACCGACGGTAGCTGCAAACTCGTGGATACACAATCCCATAGGGTTATCTAGGTCAACAGCAAGCTGGACTATCCACGGTCGAGAGCTACACCCTGTCCCACAGTCTTACTTAAAACATAACTCCTTGGTCAGTATGGCTTTGAGGAACTGGCTGCCAACTCGCATATGCAACAATCCGTTGTGGTCGCATGGTCCATAGCAAGCTAGGCTTATGAAAAATCAGTAGCTCACTGACCCCCGGCTTGCTTTGAATACAAGACTTCCCAGTCTTAGGTCCGACGCCCATTAGAACTGGAGAGGAGGGACACCGTCATATCGCCTGCAATCCTGCCATTGCGACGTGAGACGCCTCCTCTTCCCCCTTTATAGCCTATATTAATAAAATATTACTTTTATTCATTTATTTATTTTTATTCATTTATTTATTTCTCAAAATAGGTCCATAGTCAGCGAGCTGTACCACGGTCGGGAGCTCCCTCTGCTAAAGAGTTGGCAAACCAACCTCCTTAATTGATGGCACCCAAAGGTTGCCTAAACAGAATTCAATGCGAATTGCTTCATTACCAATTCGCTTTATTCATTTCATTCATTAAGATAAATTATATATATAATAATTTTTACCTTCCATTCCATTTGCTATTATTATTATTATTATTATTTTTATACATATATACACATATATTTATAATCCATATGTATATATACCTATTCCTCTTACAATTCAATTCAAAATTATTTATTTATATATATATATATATATATATATATGTAAATGAATAAATATAATCATCTTAAACAATCATCTTAAATTAGTGTTTCATTAATTTATTATTTCATGTTCTTTCCTTCTCTTTTTTATTTATTTATTTTAATCCTTTTTTAAAATTTATTTAAATAAATATATATTTAATCAATTAAAATGGCCGCCATACAAAATGGCGGCTCCCAGTGGCAGGCCACCATGCGGCCAACATGGCGGCCCCCATCGCGGGCCGCCATGTGTCCAAAATGGCGGCCCCCAACAAAAAAACCGCCGTACGGCAAGATGGCGGCCCCCCTCAACATCTGCCGTACAGCAAGATGGCGGCCCCCATCCCCATCTGCCGTACGGCAAAATGGCGTCCACAATCAGCTGCATCGCGCATGCGCATCCACCTGCGCATGCGCAGACAGGTCAAAAGGCCCAAGTGCTGCGCAGGAAGGCAGCGGTCGCACGCCGCTTCGGCCGAGCCGACCAGGCCGCAGCGGCAAAGTCCGCGCGGCGAAAAAAGAGGGCCCGCGCGCGTCCCCCCCAGGCCGGCCTACCTACAAGCATTGACCAGCTCGCGCAGCGCTCCCGGCGGCCAAGCAAGACCACAGAAACGGGACTTATGCCATGGAGGCAGCCCAGCGTGTGCTTGCTCCAAGCCGAGAGAGCCTGCCTCCCGCCCGTGCTGGAAAGCGCGGGCTAGAAAAAACCCCCCAAAGCTCCTACTTATTCCCTTATTTCATTAATTTAATACTATTATTATTTTATTATTATCAACTTTTAACTGGCGGCCCTGTCGAAAAACAAGCCCCGCCGCCCTGAATGGGGAAGAGACTGGGCCAACTCCCTTACCACCCAGCCCCAGCCCTGCAAGCAGGCTGCAACGAGCATGTAGGCCCAGCCAACTGCACCCCTTGAAGTTGAGGTGAGTCGGGGCTGGGTGCACATGGTGACCTAAAGGCCCAGGAATCCCCCACCCTAAACTCAAACCCCCTGGAGAGGGATTTAGATGGCCTGGACTCGTGTCCATCTGGCCCAAAAAAAGGGCAGCTGCATCCCAAGGGAGCAAGGAAGCCCCATCAGGGAGCTAAACTCCACCAGTCGCTCCCTAGACAGGCCCCAAACTGACCTTCGTCATATAATTGAGGGCCTCTCCTTGCAAGCTGCCTCCCTCTTCGATGTCTTGATGCAGACTGAGGGAAAAAGGGGGCTGGCACCACCATGCCAGCCCCTCCTCCCTTCCAGCAGATTCTGCAAAATTAACCAATCTCTTCTCCGAGGGGAGGAGACAAAATGCTCCACCAGCCAACAAGTTGGATGGTGAAGTGTAATATGGTCAGGAATTGAGAAACAGCAAACACAAGCCAAACTGCGTCGTCATCAGGGAGAGAGAGAAGCCACAGTGATACAGCAATCCGGGTCACAGCGAGGGAGAAGACATCAGCAATGAAACAGCAATCCAGGTCAAACGGGAGTGAAGACAGCAACAGCGAAACAGCAACACGAAGAAGCCAGCAGCAACTAGCACACAGGAAGCAATACCAAGTGTAGCCAAAAGGGGAAACACAACGCAAAACCCCTCCCATACTATACCAAGTTCCTTGGAGGCAGCGCAGGATCCAACTTACGTCCAAAAGGCCGTTCACAGGAACCAGGAAAAATGAAACAAACGACAGGACACGGCACCCAAAAACACCTTGCCAACTGCAAGGAACCCCAGATTTAAACCCTTCCTTTATTCACAAATCCTCATCAGAACTGGAATGAGCCAACACCCCATCATTAGCCTCATCAGCTGCACCTACAGTTTCATGTGTAGAGCTATATCTCTCCACCTGTGCAGACCTCCTTCTGCCAGGACTTAGATCTCCCCATGATATAGACTGATCATCCGTACTCAAAGTCCCATCCCCAGCAAAACCCCCAAATGTATCACTACTGGTTGTTTCTGCACAAGCCTCACATACTTTGGTCCAAACCATATCACTAGACACACTCATTATCTCACGTTAAAATCAATGTTTTAAACCAATGCTTCAGTTTTATATAAAATATAAATACAAAACTATTTTTGTTTGGTTGGGCTTATTTCTTTTAGCCAGAAAAACTAACACAAAAGAACCGAAGTGTACTTTAGAGCTTGCAGGTTTTAGAAAGGGCTGAATAATGACATATGATGTATTTTGAATGTTAAATTGATTGTATCACTTCACCATTTGATTGTTCCATTTTAAAAGTGATATTGATAATTATCCAGCTTTTGCATCAGTGACTTCCCATCTGAAGGTGAGGTGATTGCATTTCAACCCCTATCTATATTTTTTCCATATTATAGCAGAAAAATAATATGTAGGGGGTGGGGTGGCACTACATAAGTGGGACAACTCATGCTTCTCTGATTTTTCAAATATCAGTCCTTCTCTCAGATTATGAGCCTTTTATACATGTCTTCCAGAAGAAAATGTATACCTGATGCATTAAAACACATTACAAAAAGGTGTAATATGCTACATTTTTTGGAGATTATTTGTTTTCTTAGAGACCCATTTTAAATTAGTTTTCAAGGAAAATGGTAGAGTTTCTGCTGCTGTTTCACCCAATATAAATAGTTAATAATCCAAGAGGTAAATTTTCAACTGTCAGAAGTGTCAGATTCTAGGGATCAAGAATAAATTACTCTGGTGGTGATGTTCAGGTGCACACATCCTGTTTTGTCTACAGAACATTCCACGTTTCAGCTGATGATATCGCTTAAAAGAACACAAACAAATGAAAGCATTAGGAATCCTGATATAATAAGGTCAGATCAAGATGGTGTAATCTGGCTGCAGAGATCTGTCAGGTAAAGTTTCTTAAAACTCTTTAAATAGCCATGTAAAGCATGTTACAACAATACAACTAGATGTAATTAAGGCATGTATCACCATAGCCAGATCTGACATTTCATGATATTGGCACAGCTGTTCATCATCATAACCTTACTTGTGCAAAGAGGACATATAGCCACTAGGCATGAGAAAAAAGTTATGAAAATGATTCGTTTCGTAAGAAATTCGTAAGAAATGCTACTTTCGAGCTTTTCCGCACCTGGAACGCCAACCAGGACGTGGACTTAATTTTTCGAACTTCGGGGGCCAGGATTTTCTTAAGTGTCGTTATTAGGTCATAAGGGGGGGCATAAGGGGGCACCCTCCTTCTCTCTCACCACCCTCCCGCCTCCCTAGCCAATATTATGGCAAGGCAAGCCCTAAACTCGCTCCTTCGCTCGGCTGGAAGGAGGCCTGGAAAAATGTAAACAGAGAGGATTACTCAGAAGTAAATCTGCAAAGGAGGGCACTTTGGATGAAGGGCCCTTCTTTGTGGATTTACTGAGTAATCCTCTCTGTTTACATTTTTCCAGGCTTCCCTGCCTGCCAGCCAGGATCTAAGGCATCAAAGAGTATTGGGGTGAGAAACCAACCTAATGTATAATACAATGAATGCTACTGTAAGTGCCACTGCCTAATATTATAAGTAATCCAACTGGTCATACCTACATTCCATGCACATGCAATAATACAGCAGTAATAACAATGGGTATAAGAAGAGGTAAAATTCAAACCGAAGTATTCTGACTGGTCTCTCCTCATGCGGTGCAAAGCGGGGCTGGGGAAATTATCCCGGGAAAAGCCAGCGTTTTCTGCTTGGGAGCACACACATACATATTCTTGGGAGGGGGATTTGCTGCAGAATCTTCTCTATGAGGCCAGGATTCTGCAGCAAATCCCCAAGAATATGTATGTGTGTGCACCCAAGCAGAAAACGCTGTCTTTTTCAGGCTATTTCGGACTCCCAGAGAAGAGCCCGTTTGCACCGCATGAGGCAGGGACCAGTCAGAATACTTCGTGCTGTATTATTGCATGTGCATAGAATGTAGATATATGACCAGCCTGGGCAAACTTGGGCCCTCGCTCCCTGGGGATCGGGGTGAGAGAGAGGCAGCGAGGAGCCGGGGCTCCTCCTCCTTTTCTTTGCTGCTTCAAGAATAGAATACCCCTCCTCCCTCCTTCCCTCCCTCCTTCCTATTTGGAGAGTCCCATCTAGAATTCAGTGTGATTTATTCAAGTTTTTTGGCCTACAACTCCCAGAAATCCCAGCCAATTTACCAGCTGTTAGGATTTCTGGGAGTTGCAGGCCAAAAACTCATCTGGAATGCGCATGCTCTGGCATACGAATTACTAACGAATTTCGTTAGTAATTAAGTTACATTTTAGAACTTTTGGGAATTTTTGTAAGTCTTTGATATACTAATCAAAAAAATCCCCCCCCCCCCCATTAGATTTACGCTTTGCTATTTTTGGGTTCTAAACCATGCCTAATAGCCACCACTTATACCTGAATTTACAGGTTTAGGATGGTAAAAGGAGCACAGTTAAGCTAGAGACCTGTATTCAAGGTGAATGTAATCCCATCCCACCAGCTGAAACATTATTCCCTGATTTGCCTTTCAGTTGACCAGGAGCAATTCTACCTTGTCTGGATTAAGTTTCAATTTGTTTGCCCTCATTCAGACGAATACTTATGACAAGCACTGATTTATGACTGAATTTCATCCATGGTTTGTGGTGGAAAGGAGTAGTAGTAGAGCTGGGTGACATTCACATACAATGGCACTGAATTACAAAACTCCAGTAAATCTCTTGAACACAGTACAGGCAGTCCCCATGTTCTGAGTAAGATAGGTTTGTTCTTAAGTTGAATTTGTATGTAGGTCGGAACAGGTATATTTTAAAATTATAACTCCAGCTATAGGGAAATGTCCCTTCAAATCACATTGTTTTATTATATGTGTTTTTTTATGTTTTATGTGGGAAACAAATAAAAAAATATTTTTTTGAAAAATTATAACTCCAGCTACTGTCACGATCACGGACCTGGCGGGCCCCTTAATCACACACACAGAGCTACACACACACACACAGCTACACACACACACACACACTTTGGACAGCATGGGTATGGGTTAACACCCCTGTGGTGTTAGTTTTGCTGTCTGTGCCCCTGTTCAGAAGATTTCACCTCATGTTCTGTCCCTGTGAAAAAATTGACTTGTTGTGGAAATAAGAATTGGTGATAAAGCTTCAGTGGAGACACCTTTTCTCCATGATAACTCTTTCAGGAATGAATTTCCCTTCCTAGGAATAGATTTCTGCCACTTCCTGTTATCTCATCCCTGTTCTTAACTATGAGTTGTTTTAAAGTTGTATGTTTGTAACTCAGGGACTGCTTGGAATGGAATCTTGAGGGACTACTCAGACCAATGGTCAAGGGCTTAAGCAAGAGTATTCCAGCATCTCTTCCTGGGATTTACTGATTGTTTGCAGTGTATAATGAACTCCTGATGTCAGGAAATGGCTCAATTGTCTGGGTCTTTTCATTATGCTTTTTTTTCAATAAAGTCAGAGTAGGAATTACTAGCTCACCAGACAACTTTTCCCCCCTTTCCTAGTGTGTTGCTGGCATGCTGCTGAGACGGAGTCTGCTGGAGCCCATCATATGATGCAAGGCTACTTCCAGCAGGTCTCCACTGGGCTCCGTCCCACCAACATGCTACCATCATGCCAGCAGTGTGCTAAGAGGGAGCCCTGGCTGTATCTGGCTTCATTGAAGAAGTCGGGGACATCCGGAAAACATCATGGGATAAGAACATAAGAACATAAGAACATAAGAAGAGCCATGCTGAATCGGGCCTCAGCCCATCTAGTCCAGCATTCTGTGTCACACAGTGGCCCACTAGTTGTACACAGGGATCTCTAGCAGAAAGGAGGGCAAAACCCTCACCTGCTCCCGACCCCCCACAACCAGTACCCGGGGAAAATCCTGCCTGCCTCCATCAACACAGAGGTGGCACTTGGATGTCCATTTCAGTAACTACTGATTCCCTTGGTATCCATGAATCTGTCTAATCCTGCCTTGAAGCTGTCCAGGCTGACAGCTGTCACAACCTCCTCTGGAAGTGAGTTCCATAACCCAATGACCCTCTGGGTGAAGAAATATTTCCCTTTATTAGTCCTAACTTTCCTACCTTGGAGCTTTAGGGAGTGCCCCCTAGTCCTAGTGTTGTGTGACAGAGAAAATATTTTTTCTTTATTCACCTTTTCTATCCCATGCATGATTTTATACACTTCGATCAAGTCACCTCTTAAACGCCGTCTTTCAAGGCTGAAAAGACCAAGGCGTTGCAACCTGATTTCATGAGGGAGCTGCTCCATCCCTTGGATCATTTTTGTTGCCCTTCTTTGTACCTTTTCCAGTTCCGTTATATCCTTCTTGAGGTGCGGTGACCAGAATTGTACACAGTACTCCAGATGTGGCCTCACCATAGATTTGTAGAGAGGCAATACAACATTTGTCGACCTATTTTCGATTCCCTTCCTGATCATGCCAAGCATAGAATTTGCTTTTTTCACTGCTGCAGCGCACTGGGTTGACATCTTCTTTGAGCTGTCCACCAAAACCCCAAGATCCCTTTCCTGGTTTGTCTCAGAAAGCTTTGATCCCATCAGTTGATAAGTGTATTTGGGGTTCTTTGCCCCGATGTGCATGACTTTACACTTGTTTAGGTTAAAATGCATTTGCCACTTTGTTGCCCATTCACTCAATTTCGAGAGATCTTTCTGGAGCTCTTTACAGTCAGTTTCATTTTTAACTACCCTGAACAGTTTAGTGTCATCTGCAAACTTTGCTACCTCACAATTTACTTCTACATCCAGATCATTTATGAATAAATTAAAAAGTAACGGTCCTAAAACTGAACCTTGGGGTGCGCCACTTCTCACCTCTTTCCATCCAGAGAAGTGTCCATTTATTACCACCCTTTGTTTCCTACAGTTTAGCCAGGTTCCAATCCAGGACAAGACCTGTCCCCTGATTCCATGGCTGAAGAGCTTATTTAGGAGCCTTTGGTGAGGGACTTTGTCAAAAGCCTTTTGAAAGTCAAGGTAAACAATATCGACTGGGTCCCCTTTAGCTATGTGTTTATTTACACCCTCAAAGAATTCTATCAAGTTGATGGGATGGCAGCCCATAACCAACCATGGCAAGGGGACAAAGCTGGGTGCTGCCTCACAGTTTCCCCTACTTTCCCCTTGCCTTCCCCCACTATCCCCAGGCTTCTGGACCTCCATGCAATGAGGTCCTTAGACTTTACGACCTATTTTGCTGCAGAGTAGGCTTTTACATGTGTCCAATTGGACTTTTTCTGAGTTTTCTGTCAATGTTCATCTAGACACCTTCTCACTTGTCTCATCACCACCAGTTTCCTGGAAAATCCTTTGTGAAAAGGTACACCCAGAAGCAATCATGTCCATTCCATTACTATTCTCTTGATCTAAATATTAGTCAAAATTTTGCCAGCATTACTTTCCAAAGCAGCAGCAAACTCCCTAAGAACCATCTGAATCCTGAAACCTCTTGGGGGAGAACATAATTGGTCCCTTACTTCTGTAGCAGTTCTGCATACTAGCTAATCAAAACCCCACCAGTTTGTAATCTGACCTTGAGAACAGAATTATATATTATTCTTCCACTCATAGATAGCATTCACTGAACCCATTACAGAAAACAAGATCCACAAAAATAAATAGGGCCAGATACCATTTTGGACAGATTTATGGTTGTTTTGGTGGACACGAAGTCCTGAGCCACTCCCAACAAGGTGGCAAAAATCTCCTGAGCCATGCCCTTGGAGACTCTGAGCTCTTCTCCAAGTTGGCTTGGCTGCCTTAGCTTCTTTTTTTGGAAAATTCTCTATATTCCTCTATATTCAGCAGTCTTTGATCCACAACTTGGTGAACTGTTCAGATAAATTGCACAAAAGAGATATTGGTGGTTAAATGTAACCGGAAAGCCCAAGTTTTTCAGAAAAAAATGCCATTACTGTTTAAAATCTCTTCTGGGCATATTGGCAGATCTTTATTTACTTCCAACTTATGGCAAAATGTGTTGAGTTGCAGAGACTAAAACACAGGGAGTGGTTGAAATCTCTGTATTCCATCTATATGGCCTCCTTTTTTCTAATACTAGGAGATTTATTGCTTCACAAGTAAAATGAGTGAGATTTATCCCCAGGATGATAGGATTCAAAAACAAAAATGAGGTATGAAAAGCCTAGCAACCTAATTCCTGCAATAGCAATACTTTCCCAAAGCTCTGCTGAATGGCAGCAGATCACAAAGCTTCACACTGGGTTTACTTTCCCTTCAGAAGGAAATTTGTTCCTCGCATACAAGTTATTTCCTTAGTCTATTTCAAATTAGAGGTATTATTACTAAGAACATAAAAAGTGCCCTGCTGTATCAGGTTATCTAACCCACTATTCCTACTTCCAAGTCAGATGTTTCTTTGCATCGCTCTCTCCCTTACAGTTGTCTCCTACCAATTCATATTCAGAATCATGCAATCTCTGAATCTTGAGGTATTGCATACATATTCCTTTTCAGTTATTTGATTCTGGTAAGATGACAACAGCAGAATAGCTGCTAAGCTTTCAATACAATTAAATCACTTAAAACACAGTCAACACAGAGTAAAAGATATAGACATATCTCAGTTAACATGTGCTCCTGGGCATTGCTTCTTTAATGAAAAGGTTGGTACCAGGGGCAAAAATAAAATGGAAAGAATATTGAAACACTCATGTCAGATAAGCTTGTATAAATAAACAAAAACATTTTCAGCCTTCTAGAGATCTCTTGAAAGCTTCTTCCAAAATACATCCATGCTTTAAAAAAAATCACTAGTTTACATTTATGTTTTCCATTTGATGGTCAAACAAAAATATCTGTGTTTCTTTAGCACTGCTTCACCATCTTCCCAGTGCTGATGCTGCTAAAATGTCTTTTAAATGTCATATTCCCTCTGTACTCTCCCTTCCTCTGTGTATGTAAACATCTTTTTACTCTACCTTGCTGTTTTTCTGTTATGTGCCAAACTATGTAAACCGCTCCGAGCCTTAGGGGAGTGGCGGTATAAAAGTTTGAAACATAAATAAATAAATAAAATAAAAGACAGCTATGACAGGGGACAAAAATGAAAAGTGCAGCTAGATGGCTAAAAAAACTGTTGTAAAATGGAGATTCTTTGTTAGAGGCTTTGTTAACTGAACTGTGCCTGTATAGTTTACCCTCTAAACATATTTCTGCTCCAACCAATTGAAAACAAACAGCCTATTTAAATAAAAAGAAGAAAATCTATTGGTGAAAAGTGAATTGAGAGAGACAGTTGATACTTACTTGGGTGAAATTCTATGGCCTAGGAGCAACCAGTCACCATATTCTACCCCCTTTCCATACAATATAATGCATTTAGTAATTAAAATTCTAAATTCCCTAAAGGCACCAGGTCCTATATGATAATGGAAGCTAAGCTTGGTTATCTCTATGTAGTACTTGGATGGCAGACAACTAGTAAATCCTAGGGGTGTGCGATTTGTCAAAAATCATGCTATTTTTGTTCCCATTTTCATCCCTCCTTGTTTCAATTACAGGGAAATTCCCAAAATCAGGAGGGGAGAAACACTATTCTGTGATCTGTTAAACAGAAGTTCCATTTTCACTCTGGGAAGATCCATCCCATTGATGGTAATGGGGGAATTGGCAAGGCTCCTCTTTCCTTCATTTTTGTGCTATCAAGATGAAAATGATCACACATGAAGGACACATTTATGACCGCAAGCCCCCCACGTTTCAGAACATTTACACCATCCACTGATTTTAGGAATTTTTTAACATTTCTACAAATATAGTATCTTTTTAAAAAACAAATGGGAGGAGAGAAGGCAGCTGGACTGGCGCAGGAGTGCACACATACAAGCCAGAAGGTAGGGCTGGGGAGGGAACAGCAGACATTAGAGTCAAAGAGGTAAACTAGAAGAGGAAAGGGCTTTTTATCTTGGGGGAGGGGGGAGAAACTTAGGCTGCTGGTGCAGAAAGTAGGGCCGTGAAGGGACTGAAATTCTCCCCATGAGGACTCAAGTGAGTCAGATTATTCCTAAAACCAATCCCATACTCAATCAAGTTAAAGCAAACACAAACAAACAAAAAGCCATTTTAAACTCACAGCCCTCCCCAAATGCATGCCCACTCAGTCCTCCCTAGTGAAATCAGTGAAAAAGAAAGGACTATAAGAAACATATTCACTAAGAAAAATTAATGCAGAAGAAAAAGACTGGAATTCTCCAAAAGCGATCTCTAAGCTAAATGGCAGAGCTCTCCCTGGTATATATAGATCAGCTTTGCAAAAAGACACGTGATCTGCTTTCTCCTTCTGATTGGCTCTGGCAAGACTAACAGGGGAAAACCTGCACTCGGCTGCTCTTCTCACATGGCAGCCAGATGCAGCCAAAGATTGGCCGCCACGTGGTCTGTAATGGCTGACCTTCAGCTGTCCCCACTTGCCCATCCTGTTTCTGGGGATCTGGCTGCCGGGTTGCCTGAATCCACTGAATACGGTATCGCAAAACAATAGCATGCACACACCTCTAGCAGATGCTGCAGGCTGCATTCCAAAAGATGGAAAAATTGATAAAGCCACCTCTCAAAATCCCATGCCTAAGAAAACCATATGTGGCTTGAAGGCACACAGGCACACATACTTAACGCTTCCATTAAACTATGCTCATTGCACAAACATTCTGTTGCTCTTTACTTGGAGATGGAATGGTAAAGCGAAGGTAGGAATTAATGCAAAAGACAAATCACTATTTAATAATGGCCTCCATTGTTAAAATTGAGTTGCAGTTATTAAAATGACATTAAATTATTAGTTCTCAAAATGTGAGGAGAAAATGACAATGTGAATTGCTCAATAAAGATTTGGAAGGAAACTTTGCCCTTTAAATTAAGAGTTACTTTTTAAAACAAAAATTCATGGCATGAATTTTCTGTCATGCGCCAGAAAAGACATGATTTATTAAAGACTCTAGGGAGATTTAGGTGGAAATCCATATTTTATTGCCTTTATGACAGCAAAGCCTGTGACACTGATTGGCTGAACAGCTGTTAGTGGCTAATACCATTTGGTTACTCAGCGAATAAAGCCATTTACAACCCTCCTGTGAGTGAAGGAAGAAATATCAAATTAGGATTGCCTACACATGGACAGGTTGAGGATTGGAGAAACCTGCCTGGATAGATAGATAAAAGAAAAGGGTAGAGGGCTTGAAAGAAAGATGCATGGTAGGTTGTACGAAACCTCAGTGTTTAAATTCATGAAAGGTTTCCAGCTGTGAAGGGAGGACAGAAAAGACACAAGTTCAGTGGTGAAATAAACTATGAACCAGAAAATAAAAGTGAGTGTTGGCTTTAAGCTAAACAAAACTGAAAGCAAGGTGGCAAAGTTCCACAGGTGACCTATAGAAAGAAACATTTACTTATTTGAACAGTGGCATGCAGTTACAAGATTTATAGAAAAATATCTAATTATTCAAAAGTTGACTTCTTTGAGTTTAGTGGGGCTAACACCCAAGTCCCAATGGAGTAGCTAATTCTTGATCAAGAGATTATTTCAGTTGTGGCTCCTGCCACTGCAAAACTTTTTCCTGGGGTAATGAATTTATGGCAAATAAGCAGCTCCAGGATTGAACCTACCATGTGGACCTCATTATGTCAGTCTTAGAATCCACATCACATTACTGAGTTTTAGCATCCTAGGACGATTACAGAACACTGGGAGGATGGAACCTGCCAGATGATTTCAGATGGCACACATATACTTCTGGTGGGGCTTTGTACTTCCAGCATGCTGCAAGTGTCCTAGGACAGTGAGAAGTGTTCTCAAAGAGTATAACGGGGCCCCACTCAAACATTGTTCTTGATATAGTGAGTTTCTGCGCACTTTATTAAAAAAGCAGTGTTTCAAAACCACAAAATGCACTATGATCATTTTTAAAAGACAAATCTTCTTTTGTCTGACTGGATTGCATTCCTGATAATAATTTGCTTGGGGTTAAACATCAAGTATGTTAGTCATGGTGGGTGTTTTGAGGGCAAACTATATGACTTCCTGAAAATGTCAGAAATGAGAACTATCACATTATCTGTTCAGTTTATCTTTCCTTCATCGTTATCACCTATCATACCTTGAAGATTCATCATGCTAAAGCAAAACCTTTGGATCACAGACCTTACATCTATAATTGATTTGCCAGCAATCCATCTGTGACCACCTTTCTTGATGAGATAACTGCAAATTCAGAAGCTGACTTTCATTTATATGTGTGCTGCTTTGCAAAGGGGTCTGGCTCATTGATCTCTTTATTATTAGTATTTATTTTGCAGATATCAAAATAATGTATTTCATCTTCAAAGAAAACTAGCTAACTTTTTCATTTTGTGTCTGTAAATGTGGTGCTAACTTAGAAGTATGTTTGCAGGTTTATTTTGGTCTTTTAATTTCCAGAGAACTTCTGATTTACAGTACATCCCCAAAACAGTTCAGTATCTTCACATGAATCAAGTGATTTCCTTTATTTTACCATGGTGGGCAATTTACAGGGGTGGGTATATGCACTAAGCCAAATAGGGACCAAATCTTCACCATCTAACCAAAGAAAAAGCTGGCTTTTCTGCAATAATTCAGCAACACAATGCTACATTTGGTGGCGTGGAAGTAAAAACAGGCAGTGGGTACACATTAACTTACTTTCAGGTTGGTTAATATCAGTGGACCAATGAGTTCTTCTTTCCACATTTGTTTCCACTGATGTGTGGTTGTGGGAGCTCCTGGTGGCAGAGTGGGTTAAACTGTTGAGTTGTTGAACTTGCTGATCAAAAGGTTGACAGTTTGAATCTGGGGAGTGGGGTGGCCTTCTGCTGTTAGTCAACAGCATGTGAGTAGATCAATAAGTACTGCTTCAGCCACATGACCCTGGAGGTGTGTACAGACAATGCCACCTCTTTGGCTTTGAAATGGATGAACACCACCCCCAGAGTCAGACATGACGTAATGTCAAGGGAAAACTTTTACCTTTACTGTGTGTGTGTGTGTTAAGGATCAGCACCCTCTTTGAAAGACAGATACTCTCATGGGAAAATTTGGGAGCAGGGGCACATATAGTAGGTGCAACCAGAATCCACCATGGACATGTCAACTCCCCCCCCCCCCGTCTGCCATCCTATTTTGCTTTTTCTCCCCTTTGACCCATATATAAGCTGAAGGCTATTTCATGTGGAGGGGAAAGCAGAAGATTTCCCTTCTGAATGGAATAGCCTTTGGATTAGTCAGGAACCACTGCCTCATAAGGAGTCAGCTGTTTATGGCCACCACCACCACATTTCTTTCCATCCAGATATGTCAGAAGTGGCACCACAACATAAAGTAGAGAGGATCAGTGCTTTTTCTAGGTTTTCCTGGAATGGGTTAAGCTCTCACTTTTTGCTATTGTACACAGAGAACAGGGTGGTTCCTTGTTTTGATAAGAGGTAAGGTACAATATTTACATTGACTCACAAACAGGACAACACAAAATGGGGGTTTTTTTGGTCAATTTTTGACTGAAATTTCTAAACTTATAAATGAGCATATACAATAAGTAAAATATGCAAAATCATATATGAAAGACTACTGCCACACATTGTGTTGCTTGGATGAACACCATTTGGACGGCTTGTAGGAACATACATTAGATGCATGCAGTAAGTGAATAATATTTTATATATGTACAGTTGTTTTTTAGTTCTTTTAGTTTTTTTAATGTTTTTATTGTTCTTATAAAACAATTATACATAACCATAATTACCATGCCTTTTGTCCTTTTTCATTCCCTTCTCCCTCCCCACTCCCACCCCTCCCTCTTCCCTGTTGACAATGAAATCCTTTCCCCCTCCCTCCCCCGTTACATGAGCCTTCTTTCAATTCTATCAATTTTTTTCTTCCAGCTTTCATCACCTAGTTTAACAACCTGTAACCGTCTTTTAAATGGAGTCCAAATTTCTTTAATTTTCTTCTGTTTGTCTGACCATGTCTTTTTGCTTCTTATGATGTCCATAATATCTCGTTGTATTTGGTCCCACACATATTCATACCATTTTTCAAGTGTCCATTTCTTTTTATCTTTCCAACCCCAAGCTATTACTGCATGTGCTGCTCTAAACATCATCATCGTTAATTCCTGGTCTTGGTCCTTAACTCTTCTATCACCATATATTCCTATTAACAAAATTTGCATACTTATATCAAATTTTATTTTAGTATGTGATTCTACCTGGTCTAGAATTTGACTCCAGAATTTTTGTATCTCTTCACATTCCCACCATAGATGTGAATACCATGCTTCCCGACTTCCACAATGCCAACATTTGGGATTTAATCCCTGAATCATATGTGCCAGCTGAATTGGTGTTCTATACCATTTCGTCATTATTTTCAGTTCTAATTCCTTGTATTTTTTTTTATTTTATTTAAACCATTGATTATCTTTTCTGTTTTTCTCTTCCTAGGCCCCCTTCCTTTTCCCACTTGTTTTCCATTATTCTATATATAGATTCCTTATCTTCTATCATTCTTCCATATATTTTGTTAAGACCTTTTTTTGCCTTCGAATCTCTCTTCTAATATCTTGTCTATTATATTTTCTCCCTTACCACTTTCTTTCTTTTTAATTTGTTCCCAAATTCCTCTTAGTGTTAACCAATTTATCCCGCCCCCTAATGTTTCCAATTGTTTTCATTCCATTAATTCCTTTTTTCATTATATAAATCTTTGATTTTACTATATCCCATCTGTTTCAATTTTTTAATGATACTTTCACCTTCCCCATTTCTTAAACTACCTATCAGGGCTTCCTTTGATAAATATGGCATCCATTTCTCTTTCCATTTTCCCCATGTTTTTAATGCTATTTTCCTTGGGCCTATTGTTTTTTTTATTTCCTCTTTTAAATTATTTGTAAAGTTTTCATAGGCTCTTTGAACATTATTTGCTTCATTCTCTAGCCCAGGGGTGCTCATTAGGTAGATCGTGATCTACTGGTAGAATGCGTAGGGCGTCCTGGTAGATCTCAGGCAGGGCTGGAGGAAGGCTCAGTCCCGCCCCGCAGGCTCCCGAGGCCGCCCAAGTGCTGCTGGCCCTGGGTTATCTGAGGTCCTTTCCACACAGTTGAATAAAATCCCCTGTTATATGCTTTGAATCAGATTATATGGCAGTGTGGATGTAGAAAACCCAGTTCAAAGCAGATATTGTGTTATATGTTTCACATTTTTGTAGTGGGTAGGTAGATCATTTTGACTAAGTAGCTCTAGCCTTATCCACTTCTCTTGGTTGTCCTCTATCAATTCCAGAATTGCTTTCAATTGAAATGCTTTGTAGTATTCTTGTAACTTTGGTATTCCCCATCCTAATTCTTTATTTGATATATATATATATATATATATATATATATATATATATATATATATATATATATAGTTCCTTATTACTTATTCTTGATTTTTTTCCCTCCAAATATCCACTTCCTTATTTCTTCATCCCATTTTATTTTATTTTTTTATTTCAGGATTTTACCCCGCTCTTCTCAACCCCGAGAGGGACTCAGAGCGGCTTACAGTACTTATTCTTGATTTTTTCCATCACAGTAAAAACCCCAAAACCCCACAACAATTAAGAATTTTTGGAATTTTTGTTGTGTAATCTCCAGTGGTAGAGTCTGAAACAAATACAGTAATTTAGGGAGGATGCACATTTTAATTGCTCTAATTCTCATTGAAATACTTACATTCTTATCCTTCCAATTATTCATTTGTTCCTGTATCCTTTCCCATGTTTTCTTATAATTATAATCCTAGATCCCCATTGGCTTATATGTACAGGTTTTTTTTTTACAAGGTGTGTAATTGAATTCCCCAGAACCTTGCAAATCCCAGTACAATAAAAGGAAAATGTCAGAAATCAACACTTGCTTATTGTAGAATGAGGTTTCAGTTCTACACAAGGAGCTTTGGGTACCTTAAAACCTCTTTGAGGATCTTGAAAATGGCTAGACAAGGCTCTAGCATGATTCGATGTCAACTTCTACCAGATGTCCTGCTGGAAGTCCTGCTGGAAGTTTGTCATAGAATTGTGTTAAAGGCCTAGACCAGGGCTGTCCAACTGGCGGCCCTGGGGCCGTACACGGCCCCCCAGCCCCTTTCCTACGCGACCCTCATCTTTTTAAATACAAAATATAAATAGGAAAATAAATTAAATAATAAAAATAAAAAATACCCACTTCCGGGTTCTGGAGGAAGTCTCGCGAGACTACGCCAGCCACGCGGGATCTCGCGTTAAGAGCGAAACCCCGTGTACCTCGCGATAGTTAATACAGTTGCCAAAATCTCGGGATTCAGCGGCTATGCCAGGGTGAGGCCGGACAAGGCCAAGGCGAGGCCTGCGAGGAGCTCCGCCTGGGCCTGCTCGAGCTCCTGGCTGCCCTGCTCAGCACCAGCGAGGGCCCAGCCCTGGTTCCCTTCCTGCCCAAGGCCTCCGCCGCCTTCCGCGCCTGCCTCTGGGACCCCTTCCCGCCCACACAGAGGCAGGCCTGCGACGCCATTGCCGCCTCCGCCCGTGCCTCCCCAGGTAATGAACCCACAGCCTCAGGTGTTGGGAGGGTTCCCCCAGGCAGGAAGCATTAATTATATTTTATTAATGTATGTATATCCCCTCCCTCCATCCATGTCCCTTTCTGATATTATTATATTTTATTAATGTATTTATATTCCCTCATTCCATCCATTTCCCTTTCTGATATTATTATATTTTATTAATGTATTTATATTCCCTCCCT
Source organism: Anolis apletophallus (assembly GCA_030556195.1). NCBI lineage: Eukaryota > Metazoa > Chordata > Lepidosauria > Squamata > Anolidae > Anolis > Anolis apletophallus. Next base: position 22,656,243 of record JARBWK010000004.1, on the reverse strand, counting down.
GGAGCCGGGGGAGGGGGCGGAGCTGGAGAGGGGGTGGAGCCGGGGGCGGAGGCAGACCCTTTGGCCCCTCAGGTGATCAGTGACCAAAATTCCGGCCACAGGTCCGGTAGAAGTTGGACAGCCCTGGGCTAGACAAAACACCTCTCTAGCCATTTTCTCAGTGCTCCAGAGTGATTCAATAGTATGTTGCAGTTAAAGTCCAAGACATTATTATTCTCAGATAATAAAAATAGACTCCCCAATTAGGTGAAAGCTGTGTTGAGTGAAGAGTCATGGAATGGATTTGTCACATAATATGTGGGCCTTCTCAATTTTATTCACAGACAATCCATATGTGACTGAGTGCTAGACTGAAGCAAAAACCTTAATAAACATAGTGGTCCTCCATAAGAAACAAACCCAAGAATCCATGACACTTTCAACAGCCCCTAAATATGGTTGCACTGGTAATTTGGTTGGAAAGCTAAATAGCAATAAAAAGTAACAGCAGCAGAGTTCTATATGTAAGTCATAATTCCTTCTTTTCTGTACTGATTTGAATCTTTTATAGGTGTCAGCTTTTCAAAGCTACAGTGATCATAGTGTATAAGGGTAAACTTCATATTATAAGCTCATATAAGCTTTTATGTTTTCAGTATTCTTGAGGAGTTGCCAGAATCTGTATTATTATTTTAAAAAATCCTTTTGCATCCTATAATACCAAAGATAGTTCACCATAAAAATGTCAGGAGTCCCAAGGCATAGCTGAATATTTGTAAAGACTGTTTACAGAATGCTTTTCCAATTTTAACTAGATGAAAACTAAAAAAAATGCAGGATAAACTTCATCAGTCTTGGACACTGTGAGTCAATAAACTGTATTTCTATGGGGAAACCACCTGGGTAATTTTTCTAATGCAAAATTGGCATCTAATCCAAAGAGATTGGCAGTGGGTATGCACAAATAAATACTGGTACTATAAAGGCTTGTTAGAGCACTGCCTAGTTATCTCAACTTGGCTCAGGGTGGAGGTACACCTGCCTATGCCATTAAAGTGTGTAGATGCTCTTTCCTCGGAATGGAGCCATCATTTTTGTGTGCCGTGCTGCCAACATTCATAATGATTTCATCTGGAATAGAACTTCACCAAATCTTAAATCTCAGATGTAATACAATTTTGCAACAAGTCTTATTTTTTTCTGAGACATATTTCTCCATTTTGAACTATAAAATGAGATTCTGCACACACAGTATGAAATGGGCATCAAAATGTTATCTATGCTCCGGGTACAAAACATAGATTTGATGGCTATGCTATACAAAAGTCACCAAAGACTAGCTTTCAAGCTCCAAAGAACAATTTATTGTCCTACTGTATCATTATTCCTATATGCAATCAATCATATTAGCAGTAGTCATAACAGGATATATAAAGACATAGGGCTGAACAAAATCTTCATCCCCCTCACATAGTTAACTATCCTGTTTGCTAATAATGAAGAGAGGGGTAATGGTGTGGTTGTTTAAATTATTTTGTTCCCTGTCATACTGCAGTCATGTACTGTGGAGGAACATGGGACTGTTGAGTGAGAAGGACTGTACTTCTCCAACTATTACACTTGGCTTTTTTTTCATGTCAGGAGCGACTTGAGAAAGTTGCTTCTGGTGTGAGAGAATTGGCTATCTGCAAGGACATTGCCCAGGGGATGCCTGCCTGTTTTGATATTTTACCATCTTTGTGGGAGGCTTCTCCCATATCCCCGCATGGGGAGCTGCAGCTGACAGAGGGAGCTCATCTGCACTATCCTCAGATTCGAACCTCCGACCCATCAGTCTTCAGTCCTGCTGGAACAAGAGTTTAACCCACCATACTACCAGGGGCTCCTCACTTGGGGATGCACCAGTAGTGTTTGGTAGTATGGTGTGCAATGCTTGTGGAAGGTGGGCAGGGAAGGAGCTTTTGTGTGAAATGAAACATGTAACTTTAGGATTCCCCTTATAGGTATTGCCTGACATTCAGTGGTAGAAATACAATGCCCAATTGATCCAGTAAAAACCCCAGTATATGAAATTACCTACTAGTGGGCAACAGGAAAAAAATAATTATTCTTGATTTCTATGAAGATATAAAATGGTTTGCGGATGTAAATTAAATGTTCTCTAGAGGTTGATAACTCAAACCCCCATATTTTTCATTTTTCACTGAACACTGTGAAATATCTTAGTGAGGTAGACCAAGGAAATAAATAATCCATTAGTCCCAGGGGCAGTGATCTTCTAACTAAGCAAGTAAATATATTTTTAAAAAATATGTTACGGACGAGTAACCAACTATTAAGGGGTGTTGTAGATTTGCTGTAAGTATACAATCAGAGAATGTATCCTCACAGAAGTTACTCTATTATTATTATTATATTTAAAACTTTTATACCCCAGCTTTCTCACCTCCGAAGAGGACTAGGCAAGTGTTACCCATTGTTTATTTTAAGAAGCTACAGAATAGAGTGTCTACTTTTGCAAACTGTTGCAGACTACCATTTTTTTCAGCTGTTTTGTTTGTCTTGTTATGACTTGAATTAGTGTTCTTTTTTACATTAACTTCCTTGTAAGCTGTGAAATGCCATTCAGGTCTTTATTTTTCATCATGGTATAAATGTAGGCAATGGTCCATGTATGATAAATTTTGTGTTATAAATTGTAGCTTTCCAATCATTGCTATGTGTGTACACACTGTAGATTTTGTCTTCATTATGTTTTGTAATAGCATTTATTTAATGTCTCTTATTGTTTTTGTTTATTTGTGTATTTGTGATAGTCTCAATTGGTAAGTGTGTCGCTGGTTGAGAACCTTTTCTTTTGTGTTTGTAATAAATCAATTTATTTAAAATCAGCATTATGCTGGCAGTTGCAAGAGAACTTTCCTGTCTCCTGACATATGAAAAGTAACACTGAGAAAGTAAGCATTTGAAAGCTGTTTTACATTGTATTACATTGTGGAGGGGAATCATCAGTTCCATCATTGCAGGAGTGGAAATTTACCATCAAACCTCATTTAATGCAACATCATTAAGAATGGAAAGACAATATGAAAAGTTTGAGAAATGTTGTTTTTCAATGTCAAGCATCTTGGAAAGGTTAAATACAAACTTAAAAATCTGTACAGTTTGGGGCTGATTCTGTACAAAATTCAAATGTGGGAAAGCATTTTTTCATGCAATCTATGCTATTGCATGTGATTTTCTGTGGGACTTTTTAAAAATTCACAGAACCAGTCCCGAGTTAAGAATAGTCAGTGAAAATTTAACTGTTTTCAGTAACTTTCTCACATTGGGGGAGTCAACCATTCATCCCGTCGTTCTTTTCACGGAGGAATACCTTTTTTAGTTCTCAAACTAAATACACCTTTCTTTATGAGAGCTGTAAGAGAATTTTACCAGTATTTGATATCTGATGTGTCAGTACCAATATTAAGCCTATTGATTCTTTTTTCCTCAGTTCAATAGACATTCTGTTTGATAAAACATGCATTAGGAGGCTGCTGTGGTGTTTCAGCCTGGTGCTCATGTGCATGCTAGGGATGATGGAAATGTTCCTGAAAATGCTGATGATGGAATTGTTCCTGAAAATGCTGATGATGGGATGCTTAGTGAGAATTCTGAGATGCAAAGTGACCTTTCAGATGAGGCTTGCAGTCCTGGGAAGAATTCTCTTCCCGGGGCTTCATTAGATGAGAATTCTTGTGCTCAGGACTCTGAAGGTCTTGATGTTGATAACAGGACATCTGGGAATTTTAACAAGCTTACATTTAACCGCCGAGATAGCATTCGGGAATCTAGGCAGGTGGCCAGCCTGCGACACAGCAGTCAGTTTGCACACTGAAACTGATTTGTCTTTATCTTAGATGGCTAGAGAAATTGTCTTCAGATTCCAGGCTTCGTTTAGATTACCATGTCAATTTATGTCTTGTCTCCAAGCTCCTGATTTTGCCTAAGCCTTTGTGCACTTTTGCTCCTAGAGCTGTCTTGTATTATTCATGGGATTTTGCATCAAGCTTTTTACCTTTGCTTTTGGATTTTGGGACTAATTGAACTGTGTGATTTACTTTGGATATTCTACAATTGATCTTCTTTTAACCCTTTTGTTGGACACTATATTGTTTCAATAAAAGCCTATTATTCAGAGACTGTCTGTTGTGTGTGTGACTAAGGGGGTGCTCCTTGTCTGAAGTGCAACAGCTGCATTGTGTGACTATCAAAATGCTGGAGGCTTTTAAAAAAAATGTAATTATTCAGTACAGAGTCAATAATATGAAGCTGACAAGTCAAATCCTCAGAGTGGTAAATTATATGGTATGAAATTGGATTTACGGAAGTAGTACATCCATTTCCTGTTGCATTTCAATTATTCTATTAAAAGTATTTATTCAAGTTAATTCTGCCCATACCACTATATGTGCATGCATTTACTAATAAAATGGAAAAGGAGTAAGAATGATGAAAAAGCAGTCTTCCAATCGCACACTGAAAAGGAAGAAATGAGCGTCTGGCTCTTAGTTAAATCGTTTAACCAAACCAAACCATGGCTTATGTATATATATTTCCTCTGTTCCCAAAGAAATACCTCCAAAAGCAAAGGAAAAGCATGGAGGCAACACCTGGCAGATATTTAGATTCCTTCAAATCCTTCTAGAGCGGTTCATGCTTTCCATATGAAGTGTCTGTGTGGAAGGGGAAATTCAAGGATATGTGTGTGTCCAAGCCTTCCCTTCCTTAGACCACACATATTTGTGACAGGACTAAGAATAGCATGTTCCCCACAGTACATTCTGTCTATGAATTCTGTAAGAATCCTTAATAATTTAATAATATTTAAAATGTAATATTTCTTAACACCTATAATCTAATATTTAGGGTTTTTTTTTTAAGTCATTCAAATTTTAAAAATTGTTTTGATGTTTACCATTTTTATTGGTAAATAAAAAACAATATGAATGTTCATTACTGACCTCACCAATTGTTTATACACCAGTAATAAACTGGTGTATAATAATCAGTGATGTTTGTGTTGTGCTGTGGGAAATCACTAGTTTGAATTCTGTCTTGTTATAGTGTTGAAAGGCAAAGTTTCATGAATTTTCTTCTCATAGATAATAACTAATAAATTTACCATTTTTCCTCCTCATTGCAAGAAAGTTGTTGAAAAACTGCAATAATAACAATAACAATACCTCCAGAACCATGGTCTTCAGCACAGAAAATAATCATCCTTCTGGCAAAAAGCAACATTGTTTTTCCATGAAGAATTGTGAAGACTCTTGCGTATCTAGGATTCCCTCAGTGGCTTTCCTGACACTCCAGAAACCCATTTTCAACCATTTTTCATATACTTTTAAATATTTATTCTGGAGTGGTCCTGGTGTTCTCTGTTCCTTTGTCTTACTCTTTGTTTGACCATTACTTATGTCTTGTTCCCAAGTTCCTCAAAACTGATTTTTTCCCTCCCATATCTGATATTTCTCTGAATCCTAATCATCGTTTTTATGGACTATGGATAGGGAAGATGTGGCCTAGAGGCCACATATAGGTCCTGAAATGATTTTTTGTGGGACAATCCAAATTTTGTGGGGTGTTTTTTTTGTTAAAATTGGAGGTGGAGGTGGCATGGCTATGAGAATGCAACTGACTGTTTAAGCACTGACAGATTCCCATGTCTGCTATAGACTCTCTTCCACATGGCCCCACAGCTACTAATAAGACTAGAAGAAGCTATACTTAATTTCATAGCAAATGGATCCAAATAACCCTGCCTCTGTATTTGACTTCTAATCAGGCAGAGTATTAATTTAATATATCTCCATTAACTGGCTGGTCTACTGGTTTACTGAACCGAATACAGGGAAATCTTGTACAGAGAGCAGCTCCAAATGGAAAATTTGTTGCCTCTAAAAATATTCAAGAGGGCTTTCTATGCAACATTGGGCTGACTGAAAGTCATCATCAAGAAACAGTTATATTAATTATGCTTTTAAAACATTATACCTCCAATCACCCATGTATTGTTCATTCTGGAGGTTATTTCATTATGGAATTCTTGTTCTAGCCTCCAAATAAAAGTGTCAGATACTATACCATTATAAAGTACTCAAAAAAGAAAAGACTTGTACAGCAAGAGAAATCAAGGTATAGTAAAAGCCCGCAGGGGAAATAACATGTGATCACATAGTCTGCAATGCAAAATCTAGATATACATGAGATAAAGGTAAAGGTTTTTCCCTGACATTAAGTCCAGTCATGTCCAACTCTGGAGGTTGGTGCTCATCTCAATTTCTAAGTCAATGAGCCAGTAGACACCTCCAAAGTCATGTGGCTTAGCATGACTGCATGGACCACTGTTACCTTCCCATCGGAGCGGTACCTATTGATACACTCACATTTGCATGTTTTCGAACTGCTAGGTTGGCAGAAGCTGGAGCTAACAGTGGGAGCTCACGCCGCTCCCCAGATTTGAACCTCTGACCTTTCGTTAGATAGAGACTACTAAAAAATTTGTCTGATTAGTTTATTGGTAACCAAGATTTAAAAATGCAACACACATACAGAAAAAAGAAAACAAGAAAGTCTTTGCATGCTAGTGCATTATTGTCGGACTTTGGAACTCTGTGTATTCAACCACAGAGCTACTACATAAGGATTTGCATTCAAATGCAGTGCTGCTGGATTTGGGATTCTACAATTTTTCTTACAGACTCCCATGTTTTAAGACAGTGGTGGAAATATTAAGCTCCTGTACCACATGCAGCTTCTACCCATTTTATGAATCTAGGTCAAAAAATAGCCCCAAAAGGTAAAAGTTACTTTTAAAAATTCCAAGTGGACCATTTAATCTACATAACTGTAGGTAAAGGTAGGTAAACAGTTTTCCCTGACATTAAGTCCAGTCATGTCCGATTCTGGGGGTTGGTTCTAATCTCCATTTCTGAAGAGTTGGCATTGTCCATGGACACCTCCAAGGTCATGTGGCCAGCATGACTGCATGGAGCGCCATTATACATAACTGTAGTATATATTTAATTTTAACTTCTAGTCAACATCCTATAGAACCTAGGGATTACAGTTTGGTGAGTTACTAGAGTTACCTGCCTGAGACCTCTAAATGTTCCTCTCTAAATGACAAATCCCAGGATCTCATAGGATTGATCCATGGCAGTTAATGATTTATAGGCACACTAGCTGTACCCGGCATGCGTTGCTGTGCTCTATTTAGGAGATGCGAGAAAGTCTGAGTATGTAAGGGTTGGAATTGATGGTACTTATGGTCTTGGTGGGGTCATGGCTGTGTTGTTGTGGGTTGTTCTGGTGGGTGGGATGTTGAAGTCTGACTGACTGACTGACTGACTTTATTATTTCTGAGTCGCCCTCCACGTTAGTGCTCCGGGCGACTTACACACAACAAATTCCACAATTAAAATAGAGTATTTAAAACTAGATTAAAATATTCAGTGGTTAAATGCAGGGGCCAGGCTCGGTATTTGAGTTCCTGGTTCTGCATTAACCATGGGCTTTCTTAAATAGCCAGGTCTTCAGAACGGTCAGGAACTGGGGCAGGTCGAGGGAGGCTCTCTGGTCCAGTGGCATCGAGTTCCAAAGAACGGGGGCCACAACGGAGAACGATCTCCGTCTCGTGGTCTCCAGGTGGGCCTCTTTCAAGCCTGGTATGTGAAGAAGGTTCTTGTTTGCTGGCCGCGGGGTCCTTGAGTAAGCAGGCATCAGCAAGCGGTCTTTTAGGTATGTTGGGCCCCGGCCCGTAGGGGCTTTGAAAGCCAAGGTCAAGGTCTTGTGTAAGGCTCTATACTCAACGGGCAGCCAGTGCAGGCACTGCAGAGATGGTGTAATGTGGCATCTCATCGATGTTCCTGTGAGAAGCCTGGCGGCCGCGTTCTACACAATCTGGAGCCTGCGGGTTAGTGACCGGGGTAGACCTACATACAAAGCGTAACAGTAATCCAGCCTTGATGTAACCGTGGCATGGATTACTGTAGCTAGCGCTTCCATCGGAAGATAGGGCACCAATTGTCTCGCTTGGCGCAGGTGGAAGAAGGCCCTTTTGCTCGTGGAGGCAACCTGGGCCTCCATCGACAATTTGGAGTCTAGGATAACACCAAGGCTTTTTACTGAGGGGGACGGAATCAGCAGTTCCCCTTCAAAGGGGGGCAGCGAGAAAGGTGGTTCTGGGCGGTCCGGCCATAAGATCTCCGTCTTTGATGGATTTATTTTAAGTTTGTGGGCGCGGAGCCATTTTGTCCTGGGGAGTTGTCAGTGTGTGGTGTTGCTGGTGTTCTGCAGAGCTTGTGGATATACAATGTTTTTTGTCTTTCCATCTGCTGTGTCACAGAAAGGTTCTGTGGTTTCCCAACTCTGGATTTGAAAAAAGAAACTGTGTTTCTGTTCTGGCGTTTGTTCTGCCCTTTTTTGTTTGATGTATGTAGCGTTGCGAGTGTGTCATCCGATGCTGTTCTTTTTAGGAGGCATGGCTTGTCTTTTGGGTCAGTTTCTGCCTGTGTGGAAGGAAGGAATGGCATACAAATGGGTTGAGCAGTAGACGCAAGGTTGTGTTATGTGCGTATTGTGTTGTGTGTAGGTATTACTTTTTTGGTGAGGTAGTGGGTTTGTGGTGGAATTGTGGGTGGTAGTATGTTGTTGAATGCTTGTGTGGGTGGGGTGTTTTGGGTGTTTGTGTGTGTTTGTAGAGTATCAGTGCAGTGTTGTGTTGTGTTGTGTTTGGAGTATAGGTGGAGTTTGTTTTTGTTTGAGGTGGTGGTAGGTGTTGGGTCCCATAAGTTTGGGGGGATGGGTTGTAATAGGAAGATGTGTTGTGTGGGTAGGAATTGCTGGAGAATTGCTCCCTCATAGAGTTTGGTTTTGAGAGTTAAATCACTCAGCATTCTATCCTAGCCTTGACTGGCTGTGCCCAGCGTTACTATGGTTACTCAGCCTCCCTGCATTCTGTGTGGGCCGATGTTGGCCAATGGGTTTAGCTGGCTGCCGCAGAGGATGCTGGGAAATGTAGTTTTTTTGTATCGTTGTTTTGGGGGCCTTTTAGGTTTGGGGGGGAGTTTCTTTGCTAAAAACCTTCCTTGTTTGAGGCCTATTTTTGTTGGCAAGTTTGGTGTCTCTGCCTTGGAAGGTTTCTCTGTCTCTGTCAGTCGTTCGATGACGGGACCTCCTTTATATAATAGATTGGGCATGAGCATAGGGATCCCTGCTAATCTGTGTACAGACCAGAATTTCACACTAATTTTCTAATCACCCACCCCAACATTCAAATATTTCGCTAACTCAGTAGAAAGAGAAAAAATATAACTTGCAGTGGAAAGCTGGCATATCTGCATTTGTGAGAGAAATTTTTACCAATTTTATTGCTTTCAATGTTATGGAACAGAATATTGTAACGAATAAATGGTAGGCAAATAACAGTTTGAGATAGCGATTTCTGACAGTGTGTATTTCCAATATCAGAAGCAAAGCCTCCACTGTTTTGTATTTCAAGAATTCTATTTTTGTGGTGAGGAAACATAAGGGAAGTAAGAAAAAAGAAACTGTAGACTTATTAATGGTAGCAATAAATATAGGGTTATTTTATCAATAATTTACATATTTATCCCTGTGAATGGCCTAGGCACTGCTTTGCCTGGGGGCCTAAATGCTGTTGAGACAGCCTTGACTATCAGTAAAAAGTATGAAAGGGCGTTAAGATAGATAATTAGGGCTGTGCATGGATCCCTTTTTCAAAACGGACTCCAGCTTTTCCTCCATTTGGCTCTTTTGGTCAGCTGTAATGGCACAGACACTGCCACCATTTTTTTTCTGGCTGCAACAGATCATGTGGCTGCCACAAACATCTGACTTCTGTTTCTATTTGTGGAGTGCGGGGAGGGAGGCAGCCATGCACACACAGGTTTTGCCTATGAGGCTGTGAGCCCTGCTGCCTGCCTGAGTTAATCAGAAAAATAAATAGAATACATGTTCTGTATTCTAGCTTATGGCCTTTGCTTTTGGGATCTTGCTTTTGGACTCAGTTCCAATATTTCTTTTGGCAATTTCATTTATGGGCTGTAATAGGGCATTTAAGAGGGGAGTGTTTGTATAAATATTCGGGTAGTTTACTGAAAGGAGGGAATACCTTGACTCCCTTGCATCTCCACAGGGAGAATTCAATTCCTCCCCAGGTCTAGTTGAAGAGTATTAGAGGAAAGGATCCCAGAAAAAGTGATTTTTAAAAGTCTGATGTCTTAACCCAGGGCTAGTTGAAGGAGATTAAAGGAAAGAACACCAGAAACAGTTATTTCTTAAATCTGATGCTTTAACCCAGGGTAAACTGAAGGAGATTAAAGGAAAAGATGCCATAAACAGTGGTTTCTTAAGACTGATGCCCTAAAAATGACAGAAAGGGGAGCCTCATACATTCCCCATTCCTGCCAATGGGCAAGATATTTCCGGATTTTTCAGCTACCAAACAGAAACATTGATTTTCCCCTGGCCAAATCCAGGAGGCTCTTGAAAAATGGATCAGGGGGACCATCAAAATCCATACACCGAAAATGGCATGGGGTTTAACCGAATTGCACATCCCAATTGATAATATCCTTTAAAGCAAAATACAGCTTCCACTATGTCATAGTTAGATCATTTCTTCCCACCACCAAATTTTATGAACCTCAGGTAGATTTCCTTGATATTTCATTCAGTTTGTTTTTCAGGACACATTCACATATATCTTCATAAATAGGGCAGAAAGATCTCTCCTTTTAAAATCAAATGTGGGACAGAGTTAAACTAGCAGATTAATCCACTCCATAGTCAACTGGGGCCAACAATCGGATGGGATGAAGATGTCAAATATTTCTCATCCAAGCATTGATGTTCTGCAAATGCTATTAATTGCAAGGCAGGTGGCAAGGCCAATGAAAAATTGCATTTCCTGGCATTTCACATTTTAGCAAAGTTCAATTAGGGCTTCCTGTAACCCTGCAGCTAATGTTATGAAATATTGGCTAATGACTCCCTTGAAGATAGCATTTCTTCAACAAAATATGATGCAGCCAGGAATGTAGCTCTGGGTTTCGGGGATGGGGATGAAAGCAATTCACCTAAATAAGAATTCCCCAAATGAAATTTTCCTTCTGTGCTCAAATTTCTATCATTTCAGTAACTGAAAATGTCATTTGAGCATTTAGAAATATAGTTTATGCACCCAAAGGAAAGAGTTAGGAAGTATTACCAAAGTAATTAGCACAGCAAACATAAGAGTTCTAGACAGAACCTATTTTTAATGTGTCACTCTGCAAATTTGGGGAGTGAAGGATAATTACAATTTTGAGGGACTAATTGGAGGCAATATCCTTATTCTGTTCCTATATCCTCAATTGCTGCTGCCATGTGGTCACCTCCCAATTTTAGGTAGGTATGGTTGCTTAAGAGCAACTTATTTTAGAGTATCATCTATGGCACATGGATGAGGAAGGCTTGAATCCAGTCCAATGATAAAAGTCTGCACCCGATATTATCTGATTCATGTTTTAACTAGAATTTCTCAAGCCACTGCCAATTTAACATTCAAAATATAGATTTTTTTTGACACTGCTGTCTTCTTCAGAATCTCAAATGAAATAATCTTTTTCTTCTATATACAAGCAGTCCCCGAGTTACAAACATCTGACTTACAAATGACTCATAGTTTAAAAAAAACAGGGGTGAGAAAACAGGAAATGACAGAAATTTGTTAAGATGGGAAATTTACTCCTGGAAGAGTTATCATTGGGAAAAGCTGTCTTCATTGAAGCTTTATCACCAATCCTTGTTTTCACAACAAGCCAAAATTTTCAAAATCCAATTATCACAGAGACAGAAAGTCAGGTGAATTCTTCTGAACAGAGGCACAGACAGCAAAACAAACACCACAAGGGCATCAAAACTTTTCTATGCTATCCAAAGCATGCATGCATGTGTGTGTGTGTGTGTATGGCTTGTGCAATCTTAAAAAATGTACACCCCCTACCAACCCCAGAGATCACTTTGCTCGGAAGATCAAGATTTGTTGGAAATTCCCAGCTTTAAGATCTTTCGCCTGACAGCTACTAGGCGTACAGCCTTTATGATTGTGGCTCCATCTCTATCGAATGCTCTACCTGCAGAAGTCCGGGCCCTACAGGACCTACCAACCTTTCAGAAGGCATGTAAAACATACTTATTTCGGCAAGCATTTGAACTATGCTAGTGTGGTCGCCGGAATACTCTTAAATTGATTTTAATCTGGTTTTATTGTTAACTGTATTGTTTTGTTGTAAACCGCTCTGAGCCTTTGGGGAGTGGTGGTATATAAATTTGAATAATAAACAAACTGTGTTCAAAAAGTGGGGGGCACTGGTGCCTCATTCCTAAAGTCACCTGATTTTTTTTGGAAAAAAACCAGAACTTTACAAATCTTCTGAGTATTCATAAGTGATTTGTTAATGGCTGACATGATTGTGAAATAGGGAAAAACAGCACTGGCAGTGGGGAAACTTAAGAGGCTTCTCTCGCCCTCATTTTTGAGCTATCCTGATGAAACTTGCTACAGTGGTAGAACACATCCTCCACTGTTAGCATACCAAATTTCAGAATGTTTAGATGATCCACTGACTTTTAGGAATTGTTTTAAAGAATTTAGGAAATATATATATATTTTAAAAAGGAGCTTCCTCCTTGATTTTTCTAGGAAATGACATAAGATAATAAGTGATCACTGCCTCCAATTTTCAGATATATTCATACATGTACAAAATTTTGGTATTTTTAAATTTTTTTTGACAAAAACCTTTTTAAAAGCCAGAGAGTTGGTAGGGAATGACGGTAGTTGTAGCACTTGGATTATGTACGAGGGAGAACTGTAGTTCCACTTTAAAATGTACCTGTTCTGTCACAGTATTTTTTGTTGTTGTTGGGCTGTGTAATGAGTCATTTTCACTGCAATTTCATTGCTCTTAAATTTTATGCATATTACTTTTTTATTTAAAATGTTCATTATAATACAAGCCATGAAATGATAATACTTAAGCAAGCTCTCGTTGACACTTCTACATTTTTTCCAGACCTCAACATTTGTCATGAACTCACCAATGAAAGAGTCTTTCTGTTACAGCACATCCTTTACATTAAATGTGCTAGAACTAACAGCTGAGAGTATTGAAATGTGAAGGAAGGAAGACAGCAAATAAATTGATAGCTCTTTAGAAGAAATCAGTCCTTCAGAGTGAAGAAAACATCAGCTGACGTTGTCAATTCCAAAATGTGTATTTTGTAGGAACAGACACATTAAAGCTACATTCTCAAACTTACTTACCTGGGAATACATTCTATTAGGTTTGATTTGAACTAATTCAGAACAGACATGTGTTATGTTGTCTTCTTTTTATGGTAGGGGTTTGTATTTGAAAAGAATGGCATTCCAAGGTGGAATGAGAGAAAAGAAATCAATGTGGATGGGATCCAAAAAGTTACTTAAAATGGATTAGGCCTGTCTAGTGGGATTTTTAAACATGTTTATTCTAGAATATCAGGTGTCCATTCCACACCACAAACTGCTTTTGAAGCCTTTTCAGATTCTTTCAAATGCACTTTTGAGAACAAGTTGCAGCTTGACTTAGAGATGTTTCTCGGCTTGTCTTTCAAGACCACAAGCCTCTATTGGAGGTATCGAACTAACCAAGCAGTTGATCCTGGCCCATATCATTATAAATATAAGGCATACTATATTAGCATGACTAACATATGCTATAAAAGGAAATGAGCAAGAAGTTGCTTCTTGCTACCATTAAATCTTTCAATATAATATTTTAGTTAAATTACAAAGCATACTTCTGCTTATGCAAATCTCACAACAGAGAAAAGTTTTTAAAGACAAGTTTGTCTTTTAAAATAATTAAATAATTAAATAACGTAGAAATGTAAGGTTTTTTAATACAAAATAATCCATAAACCATTTGCCTTCTAGTCAGACCAATTTAGGAAGCGAGCATCATACAGACATAATTCTTTTTAGAGAGGTTTTTTTTCTCATCGCGCCTACCCCACCCTCATAAATCCCTTCTTCTGGTTTTCATATTCCATACATGATATCAATCCATACATGCCATTTCTTGCACTCATTGCATACTTTCTGCTGCCTCAGAAAACAGAAAGTATGCATTTGAATAATTTTGAATGTTCGAAGGTTCTGCAGTCCCTAGCCTGTCAAAAAAGCAGGGAGAATATCTACTGGTCTACTATGAGTGCTGTAATCTAAAATATATCGGCCTAAATTCAATTCTGGTCTAATTTACTTCCTCCTCTCAAATAGATTAGACCAGTTGGATCAAATGCTGAAGAAAGAGCTGTGCTATTTGGTTTTGGTTAAAAAAATGATAGGGAGAGACAAGCCTTCCTTCCCCACTTTTAATGGTAAAATGATATTTATGTTAACCCCATTGATTCAATGGATCTGCCTAAATTTAAACTGTCATATGGATAGACATTTATCCATGTTTTATCACTAGAAATCATTTCATTTTGATTTTTAGTGGTCAAATGGATTGCCATGAGGACCTCATTATATTTCTATCAGTGATAAATAATTTGCTCATCTATCATTTGGTGTCATTACAAATAAAATGCAAATGCAATATATCAGAATAATGAAGAAATCATTTTCCATAAAGGAACAGCCCTTCCAGACAGGTCCTAAACATGGGACCTGTCTCACTTTTACCTGAGGCATCCAAATGACACCTCAGGTAAAAGCGAATCAATGCAGAGAAAACGGGTTTACTAGCTTACTCTGCATTAATTAAATACTTGGAAAGATCCAGACCTTAAGCAATGATCTGGATCTTTCCAGGTGTGAGGCATGTTGGCAGGCATGTAGCCAGGGGGGGGGCTAAGGGGGCTTCAGCCCCCCACATTAATGGGATTGACTCCAAAATCCTGGCTACGGAACCACATTCTGTGATCCCAGAAGTCAACCCCACAGCCCAAAAGAAGGTACTCCATCCCTCCCCAGCCCCCCTTCCCTCCATTTCCCGACACTCATTTTCATCTATCAGGCCTCTTCGGTAAGTTTTTTTTGGGGGGGCGGGGGTATGACATTCACTATGAAGAATTTGCTCAGTTTTTGTGGATAAAATCACTCTGATCCATCTTAATTTGGATACCATTTTAATGGCAGTCTCTGAAAATGTAACGAAAGCACCCACTTCTCCAGTTCCGATGGCTTCATTTCAATTAGTGGACAAGATCCTTGGAGGTGAGGGCAACCACATGCATCCTAGACCTCTGCCCATTCTGGCTGATAAAGGAAGCCAGAGAGGGTTTGGCAGAGTGTGTGTAGGTGGTAGTTAATGCCTCCTTACTAGAAGTTAAGATTCTGGTGGGCCTAAAAGAGGCCATGAACAAACCACTGTTGAAAAAACCCATCACTGGACCCCACTCAATTGAACAACTTTTGGCCAGTTTTTAATCACCCCTTTTTGGGAAACGTCATGGAACATGTGGTTGCCTCACAAATCTAGGAAACTGATTATCTGGGCCCCATTGCAGTCTGGCTTTAGACTGGGCCATGGAACTGAAACAGCCTTGGTCACCTTAATGGATGATCTACATAGGGAACTCAACAGGGGGAGTGTGTCCCTGTTGATTCTCTTGGACCTCACAGTGGCCTTTGATACCATAGACCACGGTATCCTTCTGAGATGTCTTGTGGGAATGGGGCTTGGAGGCACTTTCTTTCAATGGCTCTGGTCGTTCCTGGACAATCACTCTCAGAAGGTATTGTTGGGGGACACGTTCTTGGCCCCCATGTTGTTTAACATCTACATGAAGCTGCTGGGAGAGATCATCCAGAGTTTAGAGTTCAATGCCATCTGTAAAAATAAATAACATCTAGCCACCTCCTGAGGGAAAACCTGAGGTTGTGAGAGGGGGTGAAGACCGAAATCCCAGAGGAAGCAGGTTATTTTAACTCAGTTCCAACTGGGTTTTTAGGTAAGTGTAGAAGGGCCTGAACTCTGTGGTGTTTAATTCTGGATTTTATATGAATTTTTAAAATTATATCTTATTGCATCTTTTCCCCAAGGAGCTTAATGTCTATGGTTCTCACAGTTAAACTTTAAGCTTAATAGCTCAGGGGTGATTTATATCAATTTCCCTAGTTGTTGTTATTCTTTTTATTTTTTCATTTAGGGCATTTGTATCCCGTCCTATCTCAACCTCTGCAGAGGGACTCGGGGCAGCTACCAACAGGCACATCACAGAATCTACATGCCCTGCTTCTTAGTGATGTGTTAATTTATGAGTTCAGTTACTAATTGAAAGTCGAAAATGTGTTACTAGATATTAAAGTGAGTAGGCAAAGTATTTCTAAATCAATTTTCATTAACAGAGAATTATAATCTGATCTATCCTGATTTGGATACCATTTTAATGGCAGTCTCTGAAGATGTACGAAAGTACCCACTTGTCCAGTTCTGATGGCTTCATTTCAATTAGTGAGACCCAAGGACATGGACAAGATCCTTGGATAGGTGAGGGGCAACCACATGCATCTTAGACCTCTGCCCATTCTGGCTGATAAAGGAAGCCAAAGAGGGTTTGGCAGACTGTGTGTAGAAATATCAAAACAAAGTGAAGTGCATTTCTGAAATTTTGGAAGTTAAAAAACAACAACAATGTGACAATGAACTTTACTTTCTAGTCTTCTGTTTTAATTGTTGTAGAAATTAAATTGAATATACTACACAGGGCGGGGGATAATTACTCAAAAGCAATTAAGTATTCTGAGGGCTATACAGTAATTAGGATTATTTTCTTTTGAAAGTGAGTGAATGCTGTTTATCTTTACAATGTATGCTATGTAATTAAGGCCATGTGTAATTATCCTTCTCTCATCATCCTGTTTCAATGGGAATTTGTTTAAAAATAACCAGACACAAGGCAATGCAATTGTGTGCAGCGGGACCCTTCTACTGTCAAATACTCCTTTCATTCCACATAACTTGAGCACAACAAAGTGTTTTCCAATCATACTGTTTTACCATCTGAGACTGACTAGCAGATTAGCGCTGTTGCCATATTATTTTGAATATTCCAGTCACTTTCCAACACATTTGCCCCCTCCACTGCCAACTTCAGTTTTCAAATTTCTTTTTAGACATCTACATGGAAAAATAAGCCAATCCATATAAATCCTGCCAAATTAAATATTAAATTACAACAGTATATTAAGTATAGCTATGTATGTACATTATCAAATGACCTCTATATATTTCTTCTTCTTCTTCTCCTTCTCTCTCTCTCCCTCTCCCTCTCCCTCTCCATCTATATTGGAGTGAGAGTGACTTGGCCACAGTAGTCCACACACTTGTTACATTTATTTATTTACTTATTTATTTACTTTATTTATATTCCACTCTTATCATCCCGAAGGGGACTCAGAGCGGATTACAGAACACATTTATCACAGTGCAGTACATACATTTTTACATTTATACATATATAGACAAACAGAGGCAAACTTTCTGGCCACCAGGGGGAGCTGACACACATAAGAACATAAGAACATAAGAAGAGCCATGCTGAATCGGACCTCAGCCCATCTAGTCCAGCATTCTGTATCACACAGTGGCCCACCAGTTGTACACGGGGATCTCGAACAGAAGGGAGGGCAAAACCCTGACCTCCTCCCGACCCCCCCACAACCAGTACCCAGGGAAATCCTGCCTACCTCAACCAACTCCGAGGTGGCACTTGAATGTCCTTTTCAGTAACTACCGATACACTTGGTATCCATGAATCTGTCTAATCCTGCCTTGAAGTTGTTCAGGCTGACAGCTGTCACAACCTCTTCTGGAAGTGAGTTCCATAACCCAATGACCCTCTGGGTGAAGAAATATTTCCCTTTATTAGTCCTAATTTTCCTACCTTGGAGCTTCAGGGAGTGCCCTCTAGTCCTAGTGTTTTGTGACAAAGAAAATAGTTTTGCTTTATTCACCTTTTCTATCCCATGCATGATTTTATACACTTCGATCAAGTCACCTCTTAAACGCCGTCTTTCAAGGCTGAAAAGACCAAGGCGTTGCAACCTGGTTTCATAAGGGAGCCGCTCCATCCCTTGGATCATTTCTGTTGCCCTTTTCTGTACCTTTTCCAGTTCCGTTATATCCTTCTTGAGGTGCGGAGACCAGAATTGTACACAGTACTCCAAATGTGGCCTTACCATAGATTTGTAGAGAGGTAATACAACATTTGCTGACCTATTTTCGATTCCCTTCCTGATCATGCCAAGCATAGAATTTGCTTTTTCACTGCTGCAGCGCACTGGGTTGACATCTTCACTGAGCTGTCCACCAAAACCCCAAGATCCCTTTCCTGGTTTGCCTCGGAAAGCTTTGACCCCATCAATTTGTAGGTGTAGTTGGGGTTCTTTGCCCCGATGTGCATGACTTTACACTTGTTTAGGTTAAAATGCATTTGCCACTTCGTTGCCCAATTCACCCAATTTTGAGAGATCTTTCTGGAGCTCTTTACAATCAGTTTCATTTTTAACTACCCTGAACAATTTAGTGTCGTCTGCAAACTTTGCTACCTCAGAATTCACTCCTACATCCAGATCATTAATGAATAAATTAAAAGTAAAGGACCCAAAACTGAACCTTGGGGTACGCCACTTCTCACCTCTTTCCACCCAGAGAAATGTCCGTTTATTACCACCCTTTGTTTCCTACAGTTTAGCCAGGTTCCAATCCAGGACAAGACCTGTCCCCTGATTCCATGGCTGAAGAGCTTATTTAGGAGCCTTTGGTGAGGGACTTTGTCAAAAGCCTTTTGAAAGTCAAGGTAAACAATATCAATTGGGTCCCCTTTATCTATGTGTTTATTTACACCCTCAAAGAATTCTAACAAGTTAGTAAGACATGATTTGCCTTTGCAGAAACCATGTTGATTTTCTTTCAGCAATGCCTGTTCTTCTATGTGCCTAGTAATTTTTCTTTAATAATGGTTTCCATCACTTTGCCTGGAACTGAGGTTAAACTGACTGGTCTATAATTTCCTGGATCACCTCTGGATCCTTTCTTGAAGATCGGTGTTACATTTGCCTCCCTCCAGTCCTCGGGTACAGTGCCTGATCTTAGAGAAAGGTTATATATCTTAGCTAGAAGTTCAGCAATTTCACACTTGAGTTCCTTAAGAACTCTGGGGTGGATGCCGTCTGGACCTGGTGATTTGGTGACATTTAGTTTAGTAAGGCATATGAGAACATCCTCCTTGTTTATCTCTATCTGTTTTAATTCTTTTAATTCCCTCCCTGAAAAAACTGACTCAGCTGCAGGCATATGTTGTCTGTCCTCCTGTGTGAAAACGGAGGCAAAGAAGTCATTTAGCCGCTCAGCAATCTCCTTGTCTTCGCTGATTTTCCCTTTCTGACCATTGTCGTCGAGTGGCCCAACTGCTTTTCTAGTTGGGTTCCTGCTTCTGATGTACTTAAATAAGTTTTTGTTGTTTTAAAATATTCTTTGCTATGTGTGCCTCAAAATCTCTCTTGGCTTTCCTGACTGTTGCTTTGCATTTAGTTTGCCAGAGCTTGTGTTCCTTTCTGTTCTCCTCGGTAGGAAGAGCCTTCCATTCCTTAAATGAGTTTTTCTTCTTTCCAATCACATCTTTTACTTCATTTGTAAGCCATACTGGTGTCCTTTTGGACTTTCCATGCCTCTTTCTTTTTATTGGAATGCATTTTAGTTCGGCCTGTTTTAAGGTATTTTTAAACAGTTTCCAAGCATTTTGGAGGGATTTGATTTTTTTTTACTGCTCCTTTTAGTTTGTTCTTTACAATTTTTCTCATTTTGGTGAAATTCCCTTTGTGAAAGTTTAATGTCTCCGTGTTAGTTTTCACTGACAGTTTGCTATCCAAACTTACGTTGAAGGTTATTGTGTTATGGTCACTGGTACCTATGGGCTCAGTTACAAGGACATCTTGAACGAGATCTTGTTCATTAGTTAGCACCAAGTCCAGGATCCCCTTTCCCTGGTTGGTTCCATGACCATCTGCTCAAGGGAATAATCAGCTAGCATGTCGAGGAACCTTGTCTCTCTTTCATGCGTAGAACAAGAATTTGGCCAATCTATTTGGGGATAGTTGAAGTCCCCATTATGACTAATGTATTTCTTTTTGAGGCCTGTTTAACTTCATTTTCCAGATAGCAGTCTGCCTCTGGAGTTTGGTTGGGAGGGCGATAGCAGATCCCTAGTGCTAGATTAGTTTTTTGTCCTGGGACTTTTATCCACAATGTTTCTGTAGGTGAGTTTGAAATTTCTTGAAGTTCTAATTCATGAGATTCTAGCTCTTCATTTATGTACAGGGCCACACCACCACCATTTTTCCCTCTCCTGTCTTTCCTGTACAGTTTATAACCTGAAATCTTTGTGTCCCATTTGTTTTCCTCCGTCCACCAGGTTTCTGTTATGCCAATAATATCAATATTTTTTTCGTTTGCCAAATATTCCAACTCCCCTATTTTTGTTCGAAGCCTTCTAGCGTTTGCGTACAGACATTTATATTTATTTCTCTGGTGCACTTTCAACTCCTCATCTCTCTCAGCATTTCCTTCCAGCGTCCCTTTGTTGTTTCTTCCGCATTCTTCAGTAATTCTTTATGGCCTCATAAATTAATCAAAGTTTTGCCTCCCCACTTTAATGTGGTACCTTTATCTCCTACTTGACAAATGTAACTGTCTTTCGGGCTGCAAAGGTCGGCAGCAGGCTACACTTAAGGTTAAGAACCCACCTCGACTCGGGCAGGCCTCGAACTCATGACCTACTGGTCAGAGAGATCTTATACAGCTGACACTTAGCCAGCTGTGACACATTCCCGGTGCCGTGCCACCTTCTCGGTGTTACATCCCATTTAGACTACTGCAACACACTCTACATGGGGTTGCCTTTGAAGACTGGAAGCTGCAAATAGTACAACATGCTGCAGCCATGTTATTAAATGGTGCGTTGCACAGGGAGCATACAACCCCCCCTGTTTTGGCAACTCTGTTGGCTGCCTATTAGCTACTGATTATGATTCAAAGTGCTAGCTTTAGTCTATGAAGCCTTAAACAGCTCCGGTCCAACTTACCTGTCCAAAAGTATCTCCCTCTATGAACCAGTTCGTAGATTAAGATCTTCCAGGGAGGTCCTGCTCTCGGAACCACCGGTCTCATAGGTGCAGCTGATGGGGACAAAGGACAGGGCCTTCTCAGTGGTGGCCCCACAGCTGTTGAACTCACTCCTGTGTGAGATCAGGTCAGCCTCCTCCCTCCTGATTTTAGGAGACAGCTAAAGACCTGGCTGTGGAACCAAGCATTCGGCCCATCATAGAAATACTTAAAGTGAAAATGAAAGTTGAAAGTGCAATGACCCATAACTTTTCATTGGCTAAATCTGTGTGTGATAGGTGATGTGACGGTGCGGCGAGCACCACCTGCATGGAAAGTCTTGAGTTCTTAAAGGGTTTGCATTGTTAAAGTGTGTTGTTTTCAGCCTGCAGAGCTTGCAAGAGTTTTAGTTGCACTGATTGATCCTTGGCACCTACCAATCATCATTAGCAGAGCCCAGTTGAGTTTGTTTCACCCCTTTTCCCAGGGATCTGGGGAACAAGCTACTTTTACATTCTATAGACTACCAGGACCCCTCCTGTAAGGACGTGTTTAAAGGTTTGCCAGACCAGGCCCTTGGTCTGGCCATCCTTCAATATCAGTCTGATTTCCTTGGAATTCAAGCAGAAGGCTCAACATATCAGAAGGCTGAGTAACTCTGGGAAGTTACAAGTGCCTCCAAACCAGTTGTCTGGCCTCAAGAGGGAGACTTAGTGACTTCAAGTTTGGCCATCTGATTTCGCCTACTTTAAAGCCATTGGAAGAGAAAGGGCTCAGAGCCTTCCAGCTAAGGCTTCGCGGACCAAAACACAGTAAAGGAACTTTAAAGTAAGAACCTTTCTACCTTATTTTGGAGACTGCATCACCAGTTATTATTTTAGGGAAATTAAGTAAAGTGCCTGAGTGAAGTTAACTCATGTAATGGACAATAAAGCATTTGAGTTAACCAAAGTGTTCAGTTTGGTCTTTGAAGCCCTGAGCCTTTAAAGGGAGTCAAAAAAGTAATCCCTCAGAATAGATAGACCACATCCTTGCCCTTTCACAAGGCATTGATAGCCCGGGAGCAACGGCACATGTGATGTTATTTTATGTGATGTGTTTAATAATGTTTAATGTTCTATCTGGGGAAGGTCAATGTTAATGTTTTTTTTACTTTTTAAAATTGATGCCATTGAATTTTTGCCAACACTGTGAACTGGCCTGAGTCCCCTTCGGGGTTGAGAAGGGAGGTATATAAATATCACAAAGAATAATAAATATATGCAGTACAATCACAGTATCAAAAGGACAGATAGCCACAGTCTCATTGAACCACAATTCACCAAATATGTTCTCTCTGAGCATTTTTTCATCCTCCAGCATGCTCTATGGTATTCCTGACCAGAAGTCTTTCATTTCAATAGTGTTCACTGGTACCTGCAATTTCATGTATCTATGTGATGTCCAAAAACATATCATCCATGAAACTGGAAGTCATACTATATTTATTTATCCATATGCATATAATGTCTATTATTAATTTCTTTGTTTCTATTATATCTGTTACTTCTATGTCATGAAAAAAGGATTTGTTGCTTTTTGAGTCTGCTGCTACTGTATAATAGCTGTCGAAGTTAATAGTTAAAAGAAGACCAGGTATGTCCAGACTCTATAGAGATTGTAGAATATTCCCATCCCTTCTCCCTCTTTGATCTCCTCTCTTTGTTAAGCCTGCATACATGGCTACCACAAAGTAAAACTTTCAGTGCTGTCACAGTGGGAATCTAAAATTCAAACTGAAAGGGAACTTACTGTGCTTTTTAACCTACACTAAAGCACTCATCAGATTAGATAACTTAAACTCTGCACTCTGTAAGTAGCATTTAATTTGGTATACAGAAAACAGTGACAGAAGAATGATTTTTTAAAATAAAAAAACCAACCCAGCTAATTAGCTTATGCAAGAAGTAAACGTTTCAGTTGGAAATATAATGCTGTGCAAACTTCACAGACCTCCATTTAGATAAATCTGGGTTGCCCATGGAAGCTATTAAAAATTGTTGCTTCGTTCTTGAAGATTGTTGATCAATTAAACATTTTGGCCCCTTAAACTGTAAAATCCCAGAGCACCAACTAAATTGTTCACCATTAAGTGTCAGTACAACACCCTTGCCATTGTAATAGGCAAGTATGTGAACAGTGTTCCATAATGCAAACCTGATTTTTTAAACTAGCATAAACTAGAACTTGAAAAACGCAGAGCTCTGGGAAATGCGCTAATTAACAATCTGATGTACAATCACATCTCCTTTATCATAATCTCTCTAGTACCAAGAGATTTCACATATTGCTTCAAACGTGGCGTTGAGATTAAACTTTCAAGAAAATAAAGTAAAATGATTGCATAGTCTGAAATGAAAGACAAGTACTCTTCACATTTATGAATAAGTGATCAGTCCTATCTAGCATTAAAATAGAAATAATAATAGACTCAAATTTTGACAAATCAAATATTCAGAGACAATCCATAGCTCAATTCAAATTTATTGAATTGATATATGCATAGATAAATCTTTTTTTCAAGTTTGGGTTGTACTGATACTATAGAAGCACTAGATGAGAATGACACATCCACTCATTATCCCTAATCTTATTGCATCCTTGACTTTGTATTATTTTTCATCTTTTCAGCATTGGCTGATGGTTTTCATCTCAGTGATATGATGAATCAGTAGAGTTATCACTTTGAAATAGTGCCTTTAAATTCTGGAATAAAGCACCTCTACAATGGAAAATGTTTTAAGCATGGGTACAGAGATCTATACACACAGGTTTCTACCATACTTAGAGTAGATCAATTGAAACCAATGGGATTTGCAGTAGTCATTATTAAAGCCTGTAAAATAAAATAAAAGTTAATTGGTTAGGCCTAAGTGTTTTATGATCAGAACAGAAATTAGGCATTAGACCAGGACTATCAAAAATGTATGTACTGATAAAGACACATTTAACTAATTAATCAAGCATGAGTGAGAGCATATTATTTTTTAATGATTAATAAGTTTTGTTTGATAACAATAAAATTAGTATTTCCTAGCACGAATTAATTTAAAAAATGATTGGAACTTTTTGTTTTCTAGAAAAGAGTTGGGGAAATTGTATTTTAATAATTAGAGTTTAATTTTAAAATAAAACAAAACTTGAATTAAAAAGTAGTCTGCTTTGCTCTATTTATGTATTTCCCCATTAAATAATAATATATTTTTTTTATTTATTCACATTTATTTGCCGCCACTCCCAGTGGCTCGGGGCGGGTTACACATGATCATAAAAAGACAGCCAAACAACAGCTGGAAGCTGGACTAGAATGAGGGATGGTGGGAGCTGCAATAGTTAAAACCACAATTAAAACAACAAATTAAAATATCACAGTGAACGGTATGTTAAAACGCCGCGGTAACACAGATAGGACAAGATGGCATTACAACAGAAGGGGACTGCAGCTAATCAGACTCTGAAAACCTGTTGAAACAACAGAGTCTTACAGGCTTTCCGAAACGAAAGGAGGCTCTGGGTAGCGCAGACGTCGGCAGGCAATGTGTTCCAGAGCACTGGAGCAACGATCGAAAAAGCTCGTCGATGGGTTGCAGTTAAGCGATATATCTTGGGACTAGGAATGACCTGGAGGTTCTGCTCCTCGGAGCGTAGTGATCTGATGGAATGATATGGGATGAGGCGGTCCTGTAGGTACACTGGCCCCAGACCATTTAAGGCCTTAAAAGTCAAAACTAGCACTTTGAAGGTAATCTGGCATTCTACAGGTAGCCAGTGCACCTCGCACAGAATCGACGTGATGTGGCAGCTTACCGAGACCCCAGCAAAGAGTCGAGCTGCAGCGTTCTGCACCAGCTTAAGTTTCCGGATCACCGACAAAGGAAGGCCAATGTAAAGAGTGTTACAGTAGCCTAGCCTCAAGATGACCGTAGCTTGGACCACTGTGGCCAGGTCGTGCCGGGACAGGTAGGGGGGCAGCTTCCTCGCCTGGCAAAGATGGAAAAATGCCACTCTGCTGACGGTGGAGATGTGAGTCTCCATCGACAGCAGAGGGTCCAAAGTCACCCCAAGGCTTTTAACAGATGACGATGGACGTAATGTCATGCCGTCCAGGGTCGGAAGCTGAACATCCCCACCGCCCGGCCGACCAAGCCACAAGATCTCTGTCTTAGCCGGATTCACCTTCAACCTACCGGCTCACAGCCATCCAGTAACGGCTTCAAGGCAGCGATGGAAATTATCTGGTATGGATTCTGGCCGGCCCTCCATCTTCAGAATGAGTTGAGTGTCATCAACGTACTGGTGACACCCAAGCCCAAAGCTACGTACCAGCTGGGCAAGTGGTCCCATATAGATGTTAATAACAGAGGGGAGTATTTATACTCTGCTTTATCTCCCCAAAGGGGAGTCAACATGGCTTGACCTAAATGCATTCGTATACAATTTAAAATATATAAATATGAAAACTTTTAAACAAAATTAAACACAAATAGCACTAAAAAAATTACAAGTTAAAATCCATCAAAACAGTTTGCTGAGCTCTACCTCCTCCCTAGACCATGTCCTTCATCATTATTTATTTATTATTTATTTAAAACATTTATATTCTGCTCTCTCACCCTGAAGAGGACTCAGGGCAGAGCACAACTTACAAATAGCAAACATTCAATGCTGGGAAATCAAGTACCTCTTTAACATTTGTTCAACATGGACTTGATGTGTCCCATTTTTTTGGTGCTGATGAGATCTGGGATAAAAGTATAGTGGTCCTGTCATCCAATCTCAAAATCATTCCTCAACATGACATGGGGCTAAAATAAGCACCATTTTTTTTAGAATTTTGTGGGAACTGCCAAGAGTAACTGCACAGTGAGTACAGGTTATTAAGCCTGTGTAAATGAGCATTCAGTCTTAAATGGACACCTTCTTAAAATAGTTAAATCAGGGTATATGTCTGGTCTGAGATTCAGTGTGGCATAGTGGTTTGAGTGTTAGACTTTTGACTGTGGAGAGCATGGTTCCTAACCCATGAAAACCCCCTGCATGATCCTGGACAAGTCACACACTGTCAGCCTCAGAAAATATTGAGATACATTCATCTTAGGGTTGCCATAAATCAGAAACAAATTGAAGACACTCAACTTGGGTCTATTGTACCAAAGAAGGGAGAAAAATTTGTCATCTTGATCCCAGCCTGTTAACTATGTGTGACAGCAGACAGCACTGTATGTATAGTTGTCTAAACATCACATTTCCCTGCCTTGTCGCATTAGGAGAGTCTCATAACCGATACCCATTCCCTGTGCTAATATAAAAATATTTAAGAAGAATTCATTGCTTGCATTCTTTAGTAATGCAAACAATTTTCTAGTTTTTGAAAGCGAGCAAGGCCAGTTATAGATATTTTATATA
This sequence comes from Anolis apletophallus, assembly GCA_030556195.1. NCBI lineage: Eukaryota > Metazoa > Chordata > Lepidosauria > Squamata > Anolidae > Anolis > Anolis apletophallus. Next base: position 22,629,613 of record JARBWK010000004.1, on the reverse strand, counting down.
TTGTTAAGAATTTGGAATGATATACTTATTGAAATAAGCAATATTATAGGACTAAATATTACTCCAGATGCTAGGTTAGCATTACTAATGGAAGCCACAAAGTTGAATTTAGAAAAGGAAAAGAAATAATTGGTGATTATTTTACTCACAGTGGCAAGAATTATAATAGCAAGGAACTGGAAAATAGTAACGAATCTTACACTGGAGGCATGGTATAGGGAGGTATGGAACATAGCCTTAAATGATAAACTATCAATGGAAAATAAGGTATTCAGGGGGAGAAACTAACAGATCAGATTTTGATGCATACTAGTCGGTCTTTATTAAATATGCTTTAGGGAGTGAAAATGGAAAGCAATATAACGTTGTTGGTCAGGAATTTTGGATATAACATTTGATTAATGGTTGATTTACAAATATATGGCAAAGGAAAAGATGCTTTGTTCAGGCCTTGGTGGTCTTTTGTGGTCACTGTTTAGTGTTTTGTTTACACTCTAAGATGTTAATGTATGAAAATAAAATCTTTTTTTAAAAAAAGTTCTTATTTTCCAGAAAAGAAAGAAGTCAAGATGATCTATATTGTGAATGTATTTAACTGTTTTATGAATTTATTTTATATTAATAGATTTAATATTCCTTTTTTCCATTTTCTAAACCTTTGTTATTTTTTCAAAATGATTGGATTCTACCCATTTTCTATTTTGATGGGTATAATAACATTCAAATGAGTCAAAAGAAGAATCTTACTGTTCTGATTTTGTCAAACTGAGAGTCTCAATAGCATTTGGGTGAAATGCGATATGTTGCACGCTCTTTGCCACTGTTATAAGAATATTATTAGCTTTCTTTCAGTAAACTTTTATTATTAGAAATACCATTCTTACTTCAAACAATGTTATGCTGTTTATATGTTCTAATGATTTATTGCCTTTATGTTTGTATTTTAAATTGTGGAATATGCGGCCTTAAATTTTGCTATTTGGTATACCGCTCTGAGTTCCCTGCAATGGTGAGATTAGTGGGATATAAATGAAGTAAATAAATAATTTCCATTGTTCAGGGCCCCTAATGTTTACAAAATCATTTTGTAGAACAGATTTTGATGTATTTCAGTCTGATCCAGAATTTCACACCTGTTTCAATGTTTAAATTGAGACCAATTTCAGCAGTGTTATAACCAGGCAGAGAAAGCATGGACTTATTTCTAACCTCTAATGAAATAATACTGTGTTGGAAGGGGGGATGCCAGCTGTCTGAATCAGGTGATGCAAAACTGCTGTGCTTCATCTAAACATGTATAGAAATAATTGTTCCAAGTCTTTATTTGGAAACATGGGGCCCTAGACATTTTCATAAAGGCCTCTCAGAAAGACAGATATTCCTCCTGTTATCATGTGTATGTTTTCTATTTATATTCGTTTATTACTATCAATGCAGAACTTTAATCTAACTCTTGTTGGTACTACACTGAAGAAAGTGCTGTAAAGAAATCACTGCAGTCCTTAGTGTCCCCTTTCTTGGAAATGGGATTATTTGAATGAATTTGTTATATTTCCATCTCTTCTATACAGTTCTTCACTATACCAAAGGGTTATTCTTTGAATGAATTTGTTATCTTTCCATCACTTTTATACAGTTCTTCACTATACTACTTCCACTGCATTATTATTTTTCCATTATCATATAACATTTTCCCATGTTGGAGATATTAACATTCCGTCTCTTGACTTATATTTCTCTTTGATTCTTGGATTTTGTAAAAGCGGTCTCTGGTTCCTTTTTTGTTGATTTCTTCTCTTTCTTTGCATTAATTATTATAGTTATCTTTGTCCCTATACACAAGTCTCTAGACTTTTGTGTTTGGAATTCTGACACTATACAATGGGAGGGGGGAAGTATTTAGTCAGGTACCAATTGTACAAGTTTTTCCACTTAAAAAGATGAGAAAGGCCTGTAATTGACATCATAGGTAGACCTCAACTATGAGAGACAACATGAGAAGACAAATCCAGAAAATTAGATTGTCTGATTTTTAATGAATTTATTTGCAAATTATGGTGGAAAATAAGTATTTGATCAATAATAAAAGTTCATCTCAATACTTTGTTATATATCCTTTATTGGCAATGACAGAGGTCAGACTTTTTTGTAAGTCCTCACAAGGTTGGCACACACTGTGGATGGTATGTTGGACCATTCCTCCTTGCAGATCTCCTCAAGAGCAGTGATGTTTTGGGGCTTTTGCTGGGCAACATGGACTTTCAACTCCCTCCAAAGGTTTTCTATAAGGTTGAGATCTGGAGACTGGCTAAGCCACTCCAGTACCTTGAAATGCTTCTTATGAAGCCTCTCCTTTGTTGCCCTGGTGGTGTGCTTGGGATAATTGTCATGCTGAAAGACCAGCCACGTTTCATCTTCAATGCCCTTGCTAATGGAAGGAGGTTTGCACTCAAAATCTCACTTGGATACATGACTCCATTCATTCTTTCATGTATATGGATATGGTTGTGGACAGGTGTCTTTTATACTGATAACAAGTTCAAATAGGTGCCATTACTACCGGTAATGAGTGGAGGACAGAGGAGCCTCTTCAGGAAGAAGTTACAGGTCTGTGAGACCCAGAAATCTTGCTTGTTTGTAGGTGGCCAAATACTTATTTTCCACCATAATTTGCAAATAAATTCATTAAAAATCAAACAATGTGATTTTCTGGATGTGTTTTCTCATGTTGTCTCTCATAGTTGAGGTCTACCTATGATGTCAATCACAGGCCTTTCTCATCTTTTTTAAGTAGGAGAACTTGTACAATTGGTATCTGACTAAAAGCTCTCCTCCCCCACTGTATCTGTCACCTGTTGCTTTTGTTTCTTGTCTGTCATAAAATGTTTGAAGAGATTCAGCTGTTTTCCATTGATTAAAGTTGCATTTGACATTATTATCTGACAGTATTCCTATTTCTATTATTTTTAGGTCAATTCTGACTCCTAGAATACTAGCCCTAAAAGTACACATCTATTATTTAAATGTTTTTTAAATTTTATGTTGCATAGTAGGCTTGTTTGATCCCCCCCAAAATGGTTCAAAACCCGTTTCGGATGTAGGGGGTGCTGATGGTTTGGATCTAAAGTCAATTCTGATTTTCACAGAAAAAAAGTTCAATTCTTTTCTAAACTTCTGAGACTTCTGAATCCTTTGTTAATGTTGTCAAAGTGTTATTTTTTGTTTCATTGGGTCGTCTTTATTTTGAAAGTAGTTGTTTTAATCCAGAAGTGAGGGGGGAGGGAAGAAATCGTGGGAGAGAAAGGAAACCGAAGGGAATCCATTCAAACTGGGTTAAACTGCATCTCTTGCCCAAGGCCAACTGGAAGGGAAAGGAAACCAAAGGGAATCCATCCAAACTGGGTTAAACTGCATCTCTCGCCCAAGGCTGACAGGGAGGGAAAGGAAACTGAAGGGAATCCATTCACACGGGTTAAAACTGCATCTCTCGCCCAAGGCTGGCCAGGAGGGAAAGGAAACTGAAGGGAATACATCCACACTGGTTTGAAAAACTGAATTATTTCCAACTCACTTACTGATTCGTAAGAGAAATGGCAGGAAAAGCTTCAGAAGGGCAAAGGGACTTCCGGTTTCCTTAAAAACTTCGAAATCACTTCAATAAGGAAATCTTTCTGAATTTATTCCGAATTACAAAGATTCTGACCAAACCTAACCATGCCTATTGCATAGCAATGTGATTTAGGTTGTATTTTGGCACAATAATTGATTTAATTTAGTTTTTAAACATGTATTTATATCAGCAGTTTGTAGATTGTGCCATAATCTGCTCCTTATCATATTTTTGCAGAAAAAAAATGCAGATTTTCTATCTTCTGATTACAATGAAGTAGTTTGTTTGATTTCTGTTTTGGCTAGAAAGTGACATTAATTTATAGAGTGATATCCTTAATTGTCTGAAGAATGTGTTTGCAATAAGCAGACCTCTGCCTCACAAAATTCTTTAAATCCTCTGCAACTCATTTTCTGATCTGAGTCAAATTCTCCAACAATGTTTGCTTCTGTGTATTGTTGACAACTTTCATGGCCGGAATCACTGGAGTGTTGTGTAGTTTCTGGGCTGTATGGCCATGTTCTAGTAGCATTTTCTCATGATGTTTTGCCTACATCTGTTGCTAGCATCTTCAGAGGATCCAATGTTTAGTTCTGTTCTGTTTCCTACATTTTAATTTCAAGTACAAATGATTTTGTTTTAGTGTCTGATTAGTATACTCCTGGATGCCAGCAAATAATTTTTCAACATTTCTTTCTCGGTGAATGCCTTTGAGCAGTGTTTGAAAACTTCAGTCAGTTGAAAGCGTTCCAGCCAGGAGCACACAACTCTCCCTCATAAAAACAATTCCACCAGCTATCAGTTTGTTTCCAGACAGAATTCAGCATGTTGTAACAACAGAATTTCATCCCATCTGTTCATCTCTTTACTTCATGGTTTGTTCCCTCCTTAATCCTTATCATTCTTATCCTAACCTTTACCATATAGGTTGAATCAATCTCATACATCACATTGGACAGTTGTAGTGAGATTATAAAGTGCACTACAGTGAAGAAGTGCACATGACTCAATATTCACAATTGTGTGAGAAGGAAATGCTGGGGACTGTCATTTCTGTTATGGTACATGGGGAAGTAGAGGGCTTCTGAAAATAAATACATTTTTTCACTTTTGCTTTCATTTTTCTCCTATCATTTAGCCCCTTTCCTCGGCTTTTCTGCTTTTTACAGTTCTTTATGAATCATCACTCAGTGATAGATGTATTGACCAAGTGAATGAGACTGAGAAAAACACACAAAAGTGCATAGTTAAAGTAGATTTCTCAGAGACATAAAATCTGGGAAGAAAGTGCATGTGTGTAATCTATTTCTCATCATTTCCTAATATAGGATTCAAGGCTGCTTACAACATGAATTAAAACAAAGTACACTTACAACCTAATGTTAAAACAAAATGATCAACTATAATAGTAAAACACAGTTACCCAAATGGTTTACACTCCCTGAATTTGTTGCAAATACATTCCTGTACATTGTGTGGATATGCAAAACTGCAAATAATAGTGAGCCTCGTATTACCAATAATAACATAGAGCCATGCTAGATGTCCCAGAAAATGCTTAGAGAAAACATATTTTATCAAATGAAGTTAAATGAAACTATAGGTACAAAGCCTGTGGGTATGGAGGTCATACTATAAAACCATTTAGAAAAATGGTGGTAAGGATAAATAGCATAATACAACCCCCAATTTTGTTATTGTTTAGTTGTTCAGTCACTTCCAACTCTTCCACGCCAGAGCTCCCTGTTGGCTGTCACCACCCCCAGCTCCTTCAGAGTCAAGCCAGCCACTTCAAGGATACCATCCATCCATCTTGTCCTTGGTCAGCCCCTCTTCTTTTTTCTTCCATTATCTTCTCCAAGCTTTCCTGTCTTCTCATGATGTGGCCAAAGTACTTCATCTTTGCCGCTACTATCCTTCAATGAGCAGTCGGGCTTTATTTCCTGAAGTATGGACTGATTGGATCTTCTCACAGTCAAGGCACTCTCAGAATTTTCCTCCAGCACCACAGTTCAAAATCATATATCTTCCTTTTTAGCCTTCCCTAAGGTCCAGCTCTCACATCCATAGGTTACTATGGGGAATACCATTGCTTTGACTATGCGGATCTTCATTGACAGTGTGATACCTCTAGTCTTCACTATTTTATCGAGATTGGTCATTGCTCTCCTCCCAAGAAGTAAATGTCTTCTGATTTCCTGCCTGCAGTCGGCATCTGCAGTAATCTTTGCACCTAGAAATACAAAGTCTGTCACTGCCTCAACATTTTCTCCCTCTATTTGTCAGTTATCAAACAGTCTTGTTGCCATAATCTTGGTTTGTTTATGTTTAACTGCAACCCAGCTTTTGCACTTTATTCTTTCACCTTGGTTAGAAGGTTCCTCAGCTCCTCCTTGCTTTTGGCCATCAAAGTGGTATCATCTGCATATCTAAGGTTGACGTTTTCTGTCAATGGAGAAAGGGCACAGAGGGGACCCACAATAGTATGCCTGATACTTAAGCCAAAATAATTGCTTTGGCTCAAACTATGTAGATCCAATCTACACTGGCATTTAATTCAGTGTAGTAATCATTTCACCTTGGGGTGTCCAGATGATACACCAAGCTAATGCATTTTAACCTGACATAAGCTTTTTAATTTAGGTTTATCCTGGGTTAAAAGCAAAGATCTGGCTCTTCCAAAAATATCAAGACCATTACTGATGCTCTGGCAGTGGAAATTGCCATCTCAGATTGTCATATGCAATCCTAGATGGCATCCCCACAGCTATCCCACACTCACTGGCTCATTCCATTGTCATTAGGAAATTATAGACCTTTGGAAGATAGAAGTGTGCTTACTCCTCCAAAGGTCTGTCAATTCCTAATGACACCAGAATGATGAAGTACGGAGCCTGAAGGAACAGTAAGGCACAATCTTCTGTCTTTTCCTGCAGAAATTGAGGTGTGACAGGCAGGATGATAATAATGCTAGCCCATCCCTAGCCATTTATTTATTTAAAACTTTTATATCCCAATCTTCTCAACCTCCGTAGAGGGACTCAGACCGGCCATGCCAAACCAGCTGGTCTCTCACCTCTGAGGTGGATTTCTGCAGTCATGTGTAGATAAAATGTGATGCAGAAATGGGATTATTTAATGCCAGTTCAAGTTGAATTATGCGTTGCATGGAAGGACACATAGGAAATATCTTCCAATTTTTAAGTCTTTGTTTTCATAATTATATAATGAATGGCTAATAATCGTGCTTGTGTTAATCCTATAGTTTAATCCAAACACTATCTTTTGGAAAGCCAACATATAGTTTCATCATACTATATAGGAGCCCCTGGTGGCGCAGTGGGTTAAACCCTTGTGTCGACAGGATTGCTGATTGAGAGGTCAGCAGCTGGAATCTGGGGAAAGCAGGGTTGAGCTCTGCCTGTTAGTTCTAGCTCCTCTTGTGGGGACATGAGAGAAGCCTCCCACAATGATGGTAAAACATCAAACATTCAGGCATCCCCTTGGGCAACATCCTTGCAGATGGCCAATCCTCTCACAAAAGAAGCGACTTGCAGTTTCTCAAGTCACTCCTGACATTTAAAAAAATGCTATATATGGTTTTACACAAAACAGAACTATTGGCTCTAAAAATAAATGAAAAGTATATTTAGAACACATGTAGTATATGTATCATACTTTCTTCAATACCTTCTGGAAGACATCAAAGGAGTGTAAATAAAATACTCTTCTCTCAACTTATCTAATATCATTTTGAACACCTCATTATGAAAGCTGTTTCTTGACAGATTGTCCTTGCTGTCAGAAAATCTGTCCTGATTTACAAGCCAAATTTCAACTTCATGTCCTTTTGATAAAACAGTTTCAGAATGTCACCAGCATCTAGCGCATTTTGCTACAACATGTAAAGCTAATTCAGCACTGTAATTATCTGTGATGCCTCCTTTTGTAAAAAGAACAATAAACAAGGACATGTTTTTGTTGGGTAGTTGAATCTATTGTTGTATTATTGTTGATAATGTTTTAAATGGATTGTATTGTTTTAACTGTATTTTATTGGTATATGTGAGCTGCATCATTGGATGCTTATATGAGGCTGCCCTGAATCCCCTTGTGTGGAGAAGGGCGGGATAAAAGAATATGTAATAAATAAATAAATAGTTAGGGAACTGTTGTAAAAGAAATCTTCAGAGAATTAGAATACAAACCAATAATGTATTTGAATTGAAACATTATTTGGGAAACTGAATCAAATATTGGATGAAAATAAACATCACCAAATGTTTGTGTCACTTGATATACGGATGAATATTTCAAAGGCCTTATTTATATCGACATATAAGATACTCTTTTTATTTCACAGTGATGTTCCAGACCTAGAAATGGGTGCTAGGTTAATTTCTCATCTACAAAATGAATTGTGGCACAAATTGAGTTTAGCCTGCTAGTTCAGGCCAGTGACCTGTAAGCAATGGGTACTTTATTGAATTTTGTATAGGTACTGTAGGTTTGTTTGGGTAAAGATTGTCTCACTTTGCATGCACCGGTTCTGGAAAGGTCTGGGTTTAATCTGTTTATTTTTTCATTCTCTCTTATGTTTTATATTTATGTGTATGTATATGTGTGCATGAGTGTTAACATTTCATTTTAACATTTTGTAATGAAACATTCCCCCATTGCTGGATGACATTCTCTTTTTAAGGAAGACTATAAGATAATAGGCCATCATGATTGATACATGTTTCTTAAGTGGAAGTTATTGATTATATCACCTAAAAGGGAAGTTGAGCTAAGAAAGGAGGTAGAAAATCAACTGGTTATAGTAAGCTCTCACCAGTGGCAGGCAACTCATGACTTCTATGTTAGCAGAACTAATCGTCCATTCCAGGTTATTGTATGGGCACTATAAGAAGGGGGAACTTTATAGAGATAATTGTGTTAATCACTTGTTTAAGGACAAAACATTATTTTTAGAAGCTCTGAAGCTGGGCTTGAAAGCCTTATTGATTGGCTTTCAAGCCCAGACCGTCTATTGGGATAAGAGAATCAAGCAGATGCTTGATTATTTTTTTTCTGTGAAAGTGTCTAAACAATGAAATCTGGTGGAGTGCCTGTGGGCACATTTGTTGAATGGTAGTTCTCTACAAGTGCCCTTTGGGCCCGGAGACTAAGAATTGGGAAATGATTTTTTTTGAGATTGGGATTTTCCTTTAGGACTTGGGGTTTAAGAGGTCAGCCTGTATAGGCTTCTTAGAAATGGTCTAACGAGGGGTAAGATAATGTATTGGCTTGCCACTGGGGTTGCATGCCTGTCCACACCTCTCTAGGGGAATTTGGAAAATAAAAGTAGGAATATGGAAGATAAGACATTATAAGAATTATGTTGAAAGAAAAAGAATTCTCAAAAAGGTAGCGCTAGCACTCCTGAGTCAGGCAGCACTGTAGGCAAGCACTGAGAAGCAAGCGAACAGAGCTACACATACTCAATCTCTCTCTCTTCAACACACCATGCCACAGAAAATGGAGGCACTCCACATATATACACCAGCTTTCTAAAAAGCTGTGTGATCTGCTTTCTTCTTCTGATTGGCTGTGGCTAAGCTATTGAGGGGGAAAACTGTGTGCAGATGCTCTTGTCAATCAATATTACATCAGTCCCGGCCCCCAGGGTGGCAGAGTAGGCTACTATTATCATGAAAAAGAAGTCTGAATCAACAAATCTATTATGAATTTAGCTGAAAGATTCCACAGCTCACGTTTTGTTTTATCAAGACTTTAGAGGGGTCCTTCCTGGATTGTATTTTGGAGGTTCATATCACCAAATCATGAAAATTACCTGAATTACGAATCGACCTTCAAAATTTCGAACCCTCCTACTATGCAGGCCTGCAATTTAAATGGTGTTTCTATTCCTTTCCTCCCTCTGTGTGGGTAAAAAGGGTCTGGTCACCCCTCCTATTCGGAATGGGGTTGCACTCTTGGTACTACTTAGAATGACGTTGGTTTCCGTCACCATTTATGCTTTGCCTTGAAAAAACCTGGATAGGGAGAAACGGACCTGCAATGGCCTTTGGATCATCTGCATTAGTATACCGTCGGCGTTCTAGATCTTCTCAGCATTTGCACTGAGGAAATAACATCACCTTTTCCTCAACAACCCAACCAACTCCTCTGGACTCCTTTCCTTGGATCTCCTCTCTTCTACCATGTCCCTTTGACTCAATCCTTGATCAACCTTTGGATTACAAATATCCCAGCCCCCTGTGGAATTAGCTGTGGATTTGTGCCAAGAGAAACTCTGACTATCTCAAATTATGATCATATTGGCGGTAGGACTGGAAATGTGTGTCCAAGACACATTTGTGTATTTGTGAACTCTATTATTATTATGTTAAGTACTCACTATGATATTTCTAATACAAGTATTTGATTAAATTTTGTTGCACCCTTGTTTATATATTGCTTGTTGATATAGCCAGGCTGTTTATCCTAAAAAGGGTCTACCCATGACGTTTCATATATTTAAGTTCAGATAAAAATACAGAATGGATGACATGGCAGCTATCAGCCCGCACTATAGTGAGCATGTTGTCTACTTCTATTTATTCCCAATATATCTATTGGTAAATACACCTAAACACTGACTCCTCAGAAAGGACACACATTTATGTAGAGTTGTTCTCTAGAAACTACTTATCACACAAAAATGTGAGGTGTTTGCAACAATATTATGCAACCCGGCATCAGGTTTCAAATAACACACATCCACCACAATTGTATGAATCTATTTGATTTGATTTTAGAGGAAGAAACAAATCTGGAAATAAGCTCATGAGTTTTATGTTGATAGATGCAAAACTCTGAAAAAACTGTGAAGATGTAAATAGCTATAGTCAGCTATAACATGTTAATGGAGGCTATGAAAATAAAAACTATGAATAAGAACAAGATTGATTCTCCTCTTGCAGGCACTTAGAAGCCTCTATGTTGCTTAGTGAGCATAACTAAAACTGTATGCCTCACTTAGCAACTGAGAGCAAGGCCAGTCCAAGGTCTTTTCAGCTTTTCAGCTTTTTGTACCCTCAATCCAGCATTTCTTAGTCATTTAAGTTTCATTACCCTGTTCATATTCTTTGCACATGACCATGTTTCTGCTTTCGGATTTTCCAAAAACATATATCCTCATTTTACAGGGAGGGTCCCAATGAATCCTCTGTCATACCACTTTTTCACTGCTTTCAAAATGTCCCAGTTTGACTTTCCCCAACTCACTTTCCTCTTTTTATCTCATCATACTGCAATTGCTAAAGTTCTAAAGTAATTTGCACTCATTTAAATCAGTAAGAGTGGAAGGAGAGGAGGGGACAAAATATTGCCCCTTTCCAGTAGGCCCTGGACAAAAGCAAACAGTATAGCGATCTATCCTAGTTTTTATGTTCTTCCTTATTAATATTTTTGCCAACTTGACCATAATATGATATTGTTGAGCACTTGAGTCCTAGTTATTGTCATGGCCAATGTTGACAGTGAGGATAGGGAAGAGGGATTGTCTTTTCCAGCATCTGAGCTCAAGTCAAAAACAGAGCAATAGCATCATCAGCCAAACAGTGAAGAACCTACCACATCTCAGGCTATAGATCAAGAACAATAGCATTCTCAAATAGACAGTGCAGAATATACCAGGCTCGGGCCAGATCAAGAGCAGGATTATGTCCTTGAGCTAGAATACAAAGAGTTAAGTATTCCAGCCCAGCTGCAGCTGAGGAGAGAAGGAATTCAAGTTCACAGCTCCAGTTGTTTGGCAGAGAAGCGGGCAAGCAACTGGGAGCAGCTGTGAGACCAGCAAAAAATAGTTGGAGGTTGAGGCAGACATTTGCTGGAAGACCTCATGTGTTTCCTTAGACTTTGTGTGATGGACGGAATCTCAGATTTTGACTCTGGATTGTGGATTATACCATTGGACTGAGTCCAAAACTGAGGGAAAGGGAATCCCCCAAGTTTTGCCTGTCCCATTTGCAGATTTTTGCGCATTGCGCAATTGCACCCACAATTAACGAAGCAATTTGTAAAATTCGGAAACGAATCACCTGCCCCCCACATCCGAAATGAGTTTTGAACATTTTTCCCCTTAATCAAACAAGCCTACTAATTAGCACTCAATAAATATATATATTTTAAACTTAATATAACGATTGCAAATGACACTGCTTTCTTGATGCAATGAACATAATTTCCTTGTTACCTTTAAAGCTACAGTTGAGAGCATTTGGGGTATTTCAGAAGAGTTTTGACAACATTTGATGCCTCTCCAAAGTTTTATGCCATTCTTCTTTCAATCTTAACACTTGTAATAAAAAGATTTTTAAAAAGCAATGATTAGTCTAACAAGGTATGCTTCTTATAAAACTTGCTAAGCAAAATATTTAATTTACAATTTTAAATCATAGCTATTGTTCCATCACAAACTTTTGTTTAATGAGTGATGTTAAGGAAGTGACAAATGTATGCATAAATGCATACACAAAGCTAGGTGTGTTGTGTTGTAATCGGATATTAAGAATTCAGGAAGAGCAGAACAAGACAGTCTCTTTAGTATGACAAAATATGGCAATCATACTCCAATCTTCATGGCCATTAATGGCTTTTAGGGCTGGTTTAGGCAATTTTTCCTCCCATAAAGATGATTTGAAGGCATTGCTGTTCTGAAAGAATGTTTTAAAAAGACTGTCCTCATCTATTAGCATCTAAAAGTAGTAAAGTGCGAAAAGATGGTTTCTCAGCTTTAAAAGTGGCTTAAATAAATATTCACCATGAAGTTTTTCTCTTGTTCTATCTCAATTTTTTCTAGTTTATTTTTAAATTCCATCTAATAAACACGATCTCATATTTCATTTCTAAAATGACAGTCTTTTAAAAAAAATCTACATGGCAAGAAAGTAGGGGAACAAAGCCAAAAACATTCTGAGGATAACTAACCTTTTGATTAACACAAGATCACTTCAATATCACTTTATTAATTTTGGGAATTAGCTTTAATTGATATGACTCAGTGCTTTGGAATTCTGCGAGTTATAGTTTTACAAGGTGTTTAGCCTTCTCTGCCAAATAGTGTTGGTCCTTCATCAAACCACAACTCCCATGATTCTATAGCTTTGAGCAATGGCAATTAAAGTGGTACCAAACTGCATTAATTCAACAGTGTATATGCACCTTTGGATATAGATGTACCAGAGCTGCTTTAATACAAAAGGAAACAGAAACATATTGAATGAATTCAATTGCATCTATATCTGAATACTAAAATGTGTGTGTGTGTGTGTGTGTGCATTTCAGAATTCAAACTTATAGAAGCCAGAAAAGAAGTGTGTCCTGACCTATCAATCCCCACTTACCAGGCCAAAGTTTCTGTGAACAACAGAGGCTTTTCCCCCTGTGGATTGTGCAGCAGCTGACTGTCATTTGCCACCCCTTCTGTGAGAGTGATATCTGGTGCTACAGCAAGAATTAGAGTCCCTATCACAATTCTCCTTTCTACCAGAGATCACTCAGACTGAGTTGAGAGTACAATCAGCTGCTTCTTGATTGACAGTGGAACAAACCTGTTGCTTTGCAATAGCTACTATCCAGTAAATGGAGATTGAGAGAGTCCATAAATTCTGGTCATACTTCCTTCCACTTCTCCACCTCCTCCTAGTTCATGCCATACAGAGGTCTATGAAATTTATATACTGAAAACCAAAGTATCTAGAAGATTTGCCCACTCTGTATTAACCCTAAAAAAATCCCCCCCTTCCTTCTTCGGTTCCCCCACACAAGCCCATTTCTTGTAGAGGTCTCACAGATCATTGTACTGTACTCTACGAGCAAAAGGGCCTTCTTCCACCTACGCCAAGCGAGGCAACTGGCGCCCTACCTACAAACGGAGGCGTTAGCTACAGTAATCCACGCCACGGTTACATCAAGGCTGGATTACTGCAACGCCTTATATGTGGGCCTTCCTTGGTCATTAACCCGTAAGATCCAGATTGTGCAGAATGCTGCCGCCAGGCTCCTCACAAAAATACCAATGAGATGTCACATCACACCATCGTTGCAGCGTCTGCACTGGCTGCCGGTCGAACACAGAGTCCTTTATAAGACTCTGACCCTGACATTCAAGGCCCTGCGGGGCCAGGGTCCTCATACTTAAAAGACCGCTTGACCCTACCCACCCACCCAAGAGCACCACGGCCAGCAAACGAGAACCTCCTCTGTATCCCGGGTCCAAGAGAGGCTCATCTGGAGTCCACGAGACAGAGATCTTTCTCTGTTGCGGCCCCCGTCCTGTGGAACTCTCTACCGCCAGACCAAAGAGGCAGTCCTGACCTGCCCCAATTCCTGGTGGCACTTAAGACATGGCTATTTAGGAAAGTCTATGCATAATACGACAACCAGCGACCTGGAACCTTCCGAGTCCGATATTTTTAGCCATTTTAATATTTTAATGTTTTAATACTCTAGTACTGCATTGCTAGCTGTGTAAGTCGCCTGGAGCACACTTGTGGAGGGCGACTCATCTGTATACCTTTATAAAACGGAATGTTTGTATGTGTGTATGTGTGTATGCAGAGGGCGGAAGGGCGGATATGTGGCAGCTATTTGCATAAAGTCCTTTGATTGGACAGCCTCGCCACTCCAAAATTCTAAGGCACCAGACAGAGGGCATTGCTAGCCACTGATTAGCCAGCATCCCAGAATCCAGGCCTCTACATTCAAACAACAGGATTTCTTCCCACTGAGGGGAAAAAAGCCAGCATCCCAGAATCCAGGCCTCTACATTCAAACAACAGGATTTCTTCCCACTGAGGGGAAAAAAGCCAGCAACCCAGAATCCAGGCCTCTACATTCAAACAACAGGATTTCTTCCCACTGAGGGAAAAATGCACCATCAACATTCCCTCCCCACTTGGCTCTGTGAAAAACAAAATAGATTCCTGTATTCTCCTACCCCTCAGCTTTTAGAAAACGGCTGCCTGCCATGCACCCTTTTAAAGTTACCAATAGCAGGCCATAACATTACAGGCCCCAAAATAGAGTTTAGGGCAGGATGGCCGACGAATGATGGGATTTGCATCCCAATTCACTTCCCAGAAAACATTGTAGCCCCTACAAATCCCCTTCTCCCAGATAGGCCCAAAAGAGGCATCCATCTTCCCTCTTCAACACAGTGTCAGAGAAAGGCAGCTTCTGACAGGATCTTTAGAACAGGCACTGTCACTCTACAAGGTAAGGCCCTACTTCACTCAAAAGACACAAGAGAAAACAATAAATACCTTTCTCTAATGCCTTTTAATGCTTATATAAATAATTCTGGCCCAAAGCCCTCACCCAGCCTCATTGGACCTTACTGCTTATTCCATGCAGGCCTTTTCCATTTTTTTTACTCCTTTCTGTTTTACACCGGTATACTTTTACAGGCCAGGGTGGATATGTGGCAGCCACTTTCACAGGCCACAGCGACCAGCGCGGGTGATGGACCTGCACCAAACTTGGTACACATAACCCCCCTATGACATGACCCACGTATTATGGGATTTGTAGTACTTTCCAAGACTTTGGTTCCCACAGACCACTGAGGCCACCAAAAAGGACCAATACAGACCACACTCAGCACACACAGCCCCCATGACCCACTCTACATCCTGGTGCAGTTCGGAGGAGGGTGGGCCATGGATGATGGGACTTGAAGTGCCTCTACTCACTTCCCAAGTCCGCTGCAACCCTCATCCAATCACTGATCGAGACCAAACTTGCCATACATAACCCCCATGACTGCCTTCACGTCCTGGTAAGGTTTGGGGGAGGAGTGACAATGGATGATGGGATTTGTAGTACTTTTACACCCCTCTGTTCCCACAGACCACTGTGGCCCCCAACAAACACCGAGAAAGTCCACACTTGGCACACAGAGCCCCAGTGACCCACTCTACAGCCTACTGAAGTTTGGAGGTGGACAGAACATGGATGATGAGACTTGCAGTACCTTCCCTCACTTCCCAATCCTGCTACAAACCTAATCCAATGACTGATCAACACCAAATCTGGCACACAGAGCCCTCATGACCCACTCTACAGCCTGGTGCAGTTTACTGTGAGACGGACCACGGATGATGGGACTTGAAGTACCTTCACTCACTTCCAAAAACAATGCATCCTCATCCATTCACCAATACAGACCAAACTTAGCACACAGAGCCCCATGACCCAATCTACATCCTACTACACTTTGGGGGACGGGACACACAGAGATGATGGGACTTGCACTACCTTCAGTAATTTCATGATACCACTGCAACTCCCAATAATGATGGATCAAGACTAAACTTGGCACACAGAGCCCCCATGACCCACTCTACATCCTGCTGCACTTCTCAAATGACCCGGGCAGGGCCGGGTCCCCAAGCTAGTAAATAATAAAGTTCAGTTCAGTTTCAGTTCAGTGATAAACATAAGATCTTTGAGATGGAATCCCCTCCTTCTCCAAGATACACACATTGAGTAGGACCTCAACTTCAATAATAAAGCATACCTTAGGAAAGTTTTCTTTAACTTTTATATACTCGTATCTAATTTTCATAACTTTCTTGACTTTTATTCTTTTAAACTCCCATTTAATTGGAGGTGGCGTGCAAGTAGAATCTGGTGGCCTTTTCAATCCTGTGTCTTTAACAGAAAATTTAAAGAATTTTTGTCTCTCTCTGCAATGACTGCTTCTGAGCACTTGAAAACATTGATTCCTGCTGTTCAGCGATAACAAGGGATTCCTTATTACATTTAGAACAGAGAGACATCTTCCAAGTCAGCTCCATGTTGATGCCACCACTGCTTCTTTAGAAACCTTTCCATGGATGAAAGAGAGGCTATTGCAGTCAGTAATGAAAAAGGACATTATCTATACCTATTCTGATCACACCATACACCATACTGTTCTAAAATGATTATGTTTTAAAATACAAAGTTCTAAAATGCACTGAAATGACTATTATTGCAGAAGCAATAAAACCAATAGAGGACAAACAAAGTCTCAGGGAAGGCAAGCTATTTTTAAATGAGGGCTCTTGAGTATAATTCCTAGCTCCATATTGCAACAAATCTCACTAAAGTGAACAGCCCTCATGTGTCCCGATTGTTGCAAAAAGAGGAAGGCTTTATTTTCTTACTTCTATTTCACCTTCCATAACTGAATTAATTAGCAGTTTTAAAATACAATCCCAAACCTTTTAAAATAATTATAAAGAAGGAACATTAAATCATTTTGTAGCTGCATCATTTGCAGTGCAATACACATAGCATTGACTTTATGCAGTTTAGCTATTGGATCTAGCCAAGAAAAAAAGAGTTTGGTCAAAGTTGACCAGACAGGAAGTTCCAAATTTAGGACAAACCAAACACGGGGCTGTCTGAAATTCAGACTCTTAATTAATTTGGTCATGGGCACAGTCCTTCTGGAACCACTATTTTGTTTTATACTGAATCCTCTGAAGTATAATTTGAGGACTATTCCTATGTTTTTCAGTTAGTCATGAAGCACTGCAGTCACCCAGAACCCTTGGGTTTTAACATTCATAGGACTCATGATTGCTACTGCTGCTATCAGTGTCCATAAAGAAGAACTTGATAAAAACAAATGCAGCATCTTTGCCATCCAACCCCTGAAATGATGAGACCACACAACAATATGGAATTAACTAAAAGAAACTTTTATTAATGTTACCTCATTAAAATGTTGTGACTTGCAAAACAAGGGGCCTGCACTGGGTGTAGATTAGTCAGGGAAACATAACTGAGAATTCTGCCACAACTCAAAAGGATTTATTTTATTTATTTATTTTATTTATTATTCATTCTTGTATGCCGCTACTCCCTGAGGGCTCAGAGCGGCTCACAAATCACATAAAAGCATAAAACAGAATAAAACATCAGAAGTAAAATTAGCTAAAATTAAACTAAGCAGGGATTACAACATTCCACAATCAAAAGCCAGCTTGAAGAGGTGGGTCTCACAGGCCCTACAGAAGGTAAGCAAGTCCTGTAAGGCACGAACTTTGGGTGGCAAGGTGTTCCAAAGGGTTGGTGCCACCACAGAGAAGGCCCTATGTCAAGTAGATGCCAGGTGGATGGTTTTGAGGCTGGGCACTTCGAGAAGATTCAAGTCTTCAGAGCGAAAAAATCTCTGTGGTTGGTAGGGGGTGAGACGGTCCCTCAGGTACATCGGCCCCAGACCATACAAGGCCTTGAAAGTTAACACCATCACCTTGAAAGTGATCCGGTGCTCAACCAGAAGCCAATGGAGCTGCTGAAGGGTGGGCGTTATGTGACATCTTGCCAGAACTCCAGCGAGAAGTCGAGCAGCGGCATTCTGGACAAGCTTAAGTTTCTGGATCACAGACAAGGACAGGCCAATGTAAAGGGCGTTACAGTAGTGAAGTCTTGAGATGACTGTGGCTTGGACCACCGTGGCTAGGTCGCCTCTAGACAGATAGGTGGCCAGTCGCCTGGCCAGCCGCAGGTGGAAAAAAGCGGATTTGCTGACAGGGGAGACCTGGGCCTCCATTGTCAGCAAAGGGTCTAAGACGACCCCCAGGCTCTTTACTGAGTATGACAGGCGTAGTGCCTCGCGATCCAAGGCAGGCAGCTGACCCACCCCACTGTCCGAGCGCCCCAGCCACAGTATTTGCTGGATTCACCCTCAATCTGCTGGCACGCAGCCATCCAGTAACAGCTTCAAGGCACTGATGGAAACAAGAGGATATGGAGTCCAGGCAGCCTTCCATCCTCAGAACAAGCTGGGTGTCATCTGCGTACTGATAACATTCCAGCCTGAAACTTCAGACCAGCTTAGCAAGTGGCTGCATACAGATGTTGAATAACAAAGGGGAAAGTATGGCCCCTTGAGGGACCCCACAGATTATGGGGGCCCTCTCGGAAACCAAACCTCCCCATTGCACTCGCTGTCCCCGGTTGTGCAGGAAGGGCAACAACCATTTCAAGGCTGTTCCCCTAACTCCAACAGCGGCAAGGCGGTGGGTCAAAAGATTGTGATCGACCATATCAAATGCTGCTGTGAGGTCCAATAACACAAGCAGCGCTGATCCGTCCTTGTCCAGCTGGCACCCAAGCTGATCTGAAATGTCAACCAAGACGGTCTCCGTCCCATGCCCTAAGCGGAAGCCATACTGGAAGGGATCTAATCCGGCTGTGTTATCCAAGATGTTTTTGTGCCAGGTGAGCACCTAGAGATATGGTTCAGGTTCCACCACATAATGACTGGTTAGTAGGGTTGGATAGGTTCACTCAGAAATTATTGAAACTCAGAAAAAAACATACGAATTTGGACATCCGAAGCGGGTTTTGAACCATGCAGGAAAGGGGGTGTGTGTCTGAATTTGAACCACTTACCAATTTTTTCGGAATTGTTCTGCAATGTTCGGATGTCTCCCAAGGTTATTTTATTTTTACAACCATTAAGCAACTTTGGTAAAGCCTAAAAAGCATAAAGTAAAGCAAAGGACCTTTAAAAATCTCATTCTTTAGGCTGGCGCTGCCAGAAGAAATGTGGTGGCTGTGGTTAGTCACAGCCATCTTAACTATAGTTTGGAAAGGCCAGACCCCTAATGGTAGAGATTGCAAAAGGCCCTGCTGTTAAACTACATTTTCCACAATGCACGCCTGCTGAATGATGATGGCTGAAGGATCTAAAAATAGCTGTCTGTAGCAGTCTCAATCTAAACATAAAATAAAATGAATCTACAAAAGGAGTCTAAAGAAAGCAAGCAATAAACAACTTTTGCAAAGCCAAGAGAACACAAACTGCTTTAAAAAAACAATCCTTTTCCTTCGACCTGATTGCTGTGAACAAGGCATTGGGGTAGCCAGCCACAGCCAGCCCTTTACAGTCAGTAAGTAATGATAAGATAAAATGATTGATTGCATGTGCAAATAGGAATAAATGAATGGATGTGTCTTGAGGGTCCATTCCAACTCAATAGAAGAAGAAAATGTATGTCAGGAGAGTTTGGATGGTGCCTTTCTGCCCAGAAGAAGAGGGTCAGTCTAGATGTCCCTTGATAGAGTTGTACTTCTACTCTCCACCAATTTAACACAGTTTGTGCCACATAAAGTTTCTGGAGTAGAAAAACTACTTTTAAAGTAAAGACCACCCAATGAAACAGGAAGCAACACTTTCAAACCAGGAACAGTTTTTCTTTATTATTAAAAATGTTTTCTTTTTTAAAAAATGAAAATTCTCCAAAGATCCATGGATAAGTAAAAGATTATGAAATTTGGTGAGATAACAGTAGTTCATATGTTCTACCACTGTAGCAAGTTTCATTTGGATTGGTCTAAAATGAGGGAGGGAGAATCTCCTAAATTTCTCCAGTCAACCCCCCCCCCCCGGGGTCTCCTGGTGCATCATTTCTATATGTTGGGAGAGCTGCTGCAACACTGTACTAAAGGCTGCACAAGTTTTCTTTGCTTTTAAAAGGGCTTTGGAGGCTTTAGAGGAGGGGAGTGGGTATTCCCACAGTTTTCCAGACTAATTTTGTCCAGAAAAATGTGGGAATGGTGTCTGGACTGAAGTCCCGACACCGGAAATAGTGGGTTTATCCTGCTCCTTCCAAGAAGATGCAGAATAAACCCACTATCTAGGAAGAGACAGCTAGAGGACGTGTGGCGGGACCTCCGTGACGGAGCATCGAGATTGGCTTATAAACAATTTAAAGAGGTTTATGAGCAAGCTATCAAAGAAGCCAAAAAAGTTCATTACTCTTCTTTGATGGAGTCGGCTAGTTCTCGCCCAGCTCAACTTTTTAAGATAATTCGGTCATTGACAACAATTCCGACTGTCCTAAACGATAGGGGTTTGGCTCCTTCAGCTGAGGTTTTCCAGAACTTTTTTGCTGACAAAATCTCGACCCTCCGCCGGGACATCCCAGCCATGCTTGATACAGTACGTGAACTCGAGACTCCGCCGCCACTCGACGGGCCCACCTTCACCCGTTTCCAACTGCTGGATGCAGCAGCTGTCAATAAGTTACTTGCTGCAGCTAGATCAACTACCTGCTCCCTTGATCCGTGCCCCTCCTGGCTTGTTAGATCCTGCCGGGAGGGGTTACGAGACCCCCTGGGAAAGATTATCAACAGCTCCCTTGAGCAAGGAGTGTTCCCAGGGGGTTTGAAAGAGGCAATGGTAAGACCGCTGCTGAAGAAGCCGAATTTAGACCCTTTGGCTCCCTCCAATTACCGACCTGTGTCCAACTTGCCATTTTTAGGCAAGGTAATTGAGAGGGCAGCAGCGGATCAGCTGCAGCGGTTCTTAGAAGACACAGCTGGACTCGATCCCTTCCAGTCCGGCTTCCGTATTGGGCATGGGACAGAGACCATGCTTGTCGCCATTACAGACCAACTTCACCGCCAGCTGGACCAGGGTGGATCAGCACTGCTTGTTTTGTTAGATCTAACAGCAGCATTTGATACCGTAGACCACGCATTGTTGGCCCACCGTTTAGCCGTGACTGGGGTTAGGGGGACTGCCCTTAACTGGGTGGCCTCCTTCCTCCACTACCGGGGACAACGTGTGGAGAGGGGAGAGGAAGTCTCCGGGAGGCTCCCATTAAGTTGTGGGGTCCCCCAGGGGGCCATCCTCTCGCCCCTATTATTCAAGATTTATATGCGCCCCCTGGCCCAGCTGGTTCGCGACTTTGGTCTGGAGTGTTATCAGTATGCTGATGGCACCCAGCTTCTGCTGAGAATGGACAGCAGACCGGATACCGTACCTGATTGTTTCCATCTATGCCTTGAAGCCATGACTGGTTGGCTGCGTGCCAGCTGGCTGAAGGTGAATCCGTCAAAGACGGAGATCTTGTGGCCCGGTTGCCCTGGGCTGGATGAGTGCCGGTTGCCTACCCTGGATGGCGAGCAACTTAGCCCGTCATCCCTTGTAAAGAGCTTGGGTGTCCAATTGGACCCTTTGCTATCCATGGAGACTCAGGTCTCCATGGTTAGCAAAACATCGTTCTTCCATCTTCGACAGGCTAGGCGACTGGCACCCTACCTGTCCAGGGATGACCTGGCCACAGTGATCCAAGTGACGGTCATCTCGAGGCTGGACTACTGTAACGCCGTCTACATCGGCCTTCCCTTGTCGACAATCCGGAAACTCAAGCTGGTGCAGAATGCCGCTGCTCGCTTGCTGGTGGGAGCACCAGCGAGGGAGCACATCACTCCCATTCTATGGCAACTGCACTGGCTTCCTATTGAGTACCGAATTGCCTTCAAGGTGCTGGTTCTTACCTTTAAGGCCTTACACGGTCTTTGGCCTGTGTACCTGAGGGACCACCTTACCCCGTACATTCCCTCGAGATCACTACGCTCGGAAGAGCGCAATTTGCTGGTCATTCCATTGATCCACTCCTGCCATCTGTCCACTACGAGACAGCGAGCCTTCTCTGTTGCGGCCCCTGTGCTATGGAACTCACTTCCGGACCATACTCGTGCGATGTCAGAGCTCGTCCCTTTTTGGAGGGCGTGCAAGACCGCTCTTTTTAGGCTTGCTTTTAGTTAAATCTTTTAGCCAAATCAAAAATGCAAAGGCTCGCTCATGCCTATGTCCATGAGTTTTAGGAATTTGTAATTCCGTTATTTTATCATTGTTGCATTCTGTGTTTTTATTGTATGTTTGTGATCTGCCCCGAGCCTGCAGGGAGGAGCGGAATATAAAACTGAATAAATAAATAAATAAATAAATAAATAATTTGCCACATACAAGGGTTTTCCTGGTTTGAGGTGAATTAATTCGGGATTGTCCAGAATGTCATCTGGATAGCCCCCTTTTTATTGCAGAAGTTTCTACAATAAATGGGCTATCTCAATCCGCTCACTGTCTCAAAGTATGAAGCTGCTCCACAACTTCAAGGAAGCTCCAGAAAATTCCAACATTCTCTAACATTGTCTACTGTGGGATAAAACCACATTACATGGCCTTGTCCATTTTGGGGAGGAAGAATGGCCTGAACATCATGTGAATGTCATGTGACTGATTTGTCACCCATCTCAAAGGGGGCGGGGAGAGTTCTTTGGTAACAGAGCTGTGATACATTAGATAATTGAATAGAGTTTGGACAGAGCTGTATGGATCTCCTGACAAACTACAATTTCTTCTTAACCTATTCCAAAAAACAAATTACTGGAGATGTTTACCTTAAACCTTGTTGATTGTATGAGCCTGTCTTGATTGTCAGAGGACAGGCTAATGTTTGTCAGGTAGGGGTGGCCCAAACATAACCAGTATTAGAAAAGTAAAGCTAAGCATGGGAAGGGAGGAAGCTGCACAAGCACTAAATGTAATGCTACAATCACGTTTTAATTTGACCGTGGGTGGCTATACTTTGCAAAAAAAAAAAGGGGGGGGTCTTAATAGAAAATGTGATACATAATAGGCTTCCCAAATAATTACAAATAAATAAATAATACAATTTATTTATTCATACATTAAAAGCAGATTGGGTTTAGATTGTATCCGTTCACTAATTTTCCAGCTCAAGGTTTAAGGGCATTGCTATATTGATGAATAACCCAAAATACAATTGATATGTGTGTGACCTGCTTTTTAGAAAGGCAGAAAATGGAACACAGAAGATTGGTTTTATAAAAAACTTTCCCATTATGTTTGCAAACAGCAAGAATAAATTTGTTAGCATCTAATTGTTCCATTCTGTATGCCAGAGTTTTTCTGACTTTGTGTAGCATAATACATCCCTGCTGCAATAAATAGAAATCATTTGCTTAAGCTTCTTGCCTATGAATATTTTATTATTTGCCTCACTGTCTATGCTGGTTTTCATAAGGTCTTAATCAGATATATCAGCCTCTCTTTTGGTTGCCACTTTATTCTTTAATATTTAAATGGGAGAGTTTTCCTTCATAGATGCTTTCTAGCTAATTTCTCACTATTTCATTTTGCCATATGTTCTATTTTCAGCAAAGTTATCACTGTACAAAAAAACCTATAGTAACTGCTGAAATCATGAATATAAGCATCAAGAAAAATTGTAAGTATTAAGTGTCAGAGTCTGAGATTTGGTGCCTGGATCCTGGCAGCCAAACTCAAGGCCACTGACATCACTGGAAGATAAAACACCTGCAATCCAAAAGGAGGACCAGTACACCAGGCGGGAAAAATACTTGGGGGTTTGCATTTGGCGGGAATGTATGCCTTTGAGTGTGGGGAAAAGGTATATACGGGAGTGTCCAGATCTGTACGGACACTCCTGGCTTTTTATATATCTGATTCCTATAGTAAAATTTCTAGTGATTCCAGATGGTATTCTGTGTCTTCATTTATGAGTAGCTATAGTGAGCTGACAATTAAGTACTGGGGTTTTTGCATCTTGGGTGAATTGCCATCCATTTCTGCTTGCTGGATACCGGAAGCCCCTTGTATCCGTTTTCCAACACCTACCGAAAATGGGTGCACTGCCAAATGGACATTTCCATTCAGCATCTGAAAAAAAAACCCAGTTCTTTTTGACCCATTGATGGCAATGGTGAACTTATGAGGCTTCTCTATCCCCTGCGGGCTTCCCTTTCTTCCCTTTCAAGGGAACCTGAGTGTCAGCAATGGAGTTAAGAAAGCACCCTATCCAGTCCATTAAGCGGGGGTTCCTCTTCCATATTCTTCATTAATACCTAGATTTTTTAAATAAAAAAATCTGAGTTACCACTCTTACGTTTCTGGATCCTTTTCATTCTGTTTGTAGAGGAGGAGACTGAGTTTACTGCTTCCTAAAGCTGTCCTACTCTATAGGAGAGGGAGGTGTACACACTTCCTTCTCTCCCGGCACCAGCAGCTTTCCAAGGCATTTTAAGGAGGCCCATGGAAGGAAGAATGATGACCTGGAGCTCACTCGAGCTATCCTCCCTGGATTAACTTAAAAACCCCATTGCCTAAAATACTGTAATCTCCTTTCTACTTGGGTTTTTGCTTTCTTTAAGTTGTTTTTACTTTCTACGCTACAGGAGAGGTAGGTTTTAGGCTTGGTTGATCCCAAAAAATGGTTCAAAACTCATTTTGGATGTAGGGGGCGCTGGTGGTTTGATTCTGTCAATGTGGAGGAGGAGGAGGCAATCCTCCTCCTCCTGTCACATAATTCAGATTATCAAAGTAGAGGTAAAGGTTTCCCCTTGACATTCAGTCTAGTCCTGTCAGACTATGGGGAGTGATGCTCATCTCCATTTCTAAGCCAAAGAGACTGCATTGTCCATAGACACCTCCAAGGTCATGTCACCAGCATAACTTTATGGAGCGCCATTACCTTCCCGCCAGAGCGTCAAACTGCAAATCTGGCAGCCACATGGTCTGTTATGGCTAGAAAAAAATGTTTGTGGAGCCTGTGCAGTTATGGCTGGCTAAAACAGCCAAAACAGCTGGAGGCTGTTTTGTAAAACAAATCGATGCACAACTCTACTAAATAAATGACATAGAAAATCCTACATTGATTGATACTTAAAGTAGTGCATCTCCCAATATATATCTGTCTGAGGACTGAGGTCTCCAGGTAATACAATATTGGAAGAGCTTAAACTAGGCCCTTTTCTATTGCTGTACCTTATTTATGGAATTCTCCCTCCTTGTATTCACGCCAATGTTGGTTTCCAAGTCAAGACATGTTATTTTCATTATGGCCTTGGCAGTTGTAGATTTACATACACATGATATTTAGATGTTTTAGCTTAACAGGGTATTTAATTTTTGTCATATTTTATATTTTTACTCCCTGTTTAAGCTATTTCACTTTAAATTCTGGAATAGTTTTAAATCATTTATTATTTCATCTCTATACCAGACTGCAAGCACACAATAAAGAGAAGGAGATAAATATTTTAAAACATATATTTAATAACAAATATGATTTCTGATTCCAGCCAAGATAGCCATTGGCTACAGTTATAACAGTTCAGTTCTTTGTTTTGATTGACACCAGATTTAAAGTTTTATAAGGTTTAGCATTCTCTGCCAAAGCATGCTACTGCATCATCAAACTACAGCTCCCATGATTCCATACCATTTGGCCATGGTGCTGTGTCCAACTGCATCAATTCTTCAATGTAGATCAGGGGTGCCCACACTTTTTCATCATGCGAGCTACTATATGAACAATCAAGTTGAAAAGATCACCTGTTGTGCATGTGAGCATGTGTGCGCACGCGCATGCTCCTACTGCAGCCTTCCGTCCACGCGGGGCTTCTTTCTTGCCTGCCCACGAACTCGCCGCCGCGCGCACCCGGGAAGGGGATCCTCCTTGCCTGCGCGCGCGCTCTCTCTTAATGTCTTCGTTGCCTTCCTCCTTCCTGCTGCGTGCTTTCGCGAAGCAGGAAGTCCCTATCCCGTCCTGCTTCTTGCGTGCACAGCAGGCCCCTCCCACGCACGCAGCAGGAGGGTATTTATAGGCGCACCCACCAGCACTCCGGCCAGATATGGCTTCGGCGGCGGCTCGGAAGGCGCAAGGCTGGGAAGAGGGGCCGCCTGGCTGCTGCCTGGGTCGGGAAACTCAACCGAGAGAGGGACCCACGTGAGGCTGGAGCCTCCCCACGGCAGCCTCCCCCCCTCCCTCCTCCCTCGAGGCTTCCTTACCTGGGCAGGAGAAGGAAGAGTGGAAGAGGTGCTTCCCCAAAGTGACAGATGCAGCGGGGGGCACCCTTCCTTCCTTTCGAGGGTGTCACTCAGAAAGGACGCCCAAGTGGACGGCTGGCAGGAAGGAGGACCGCTCCCTCTGGTGGCAGTCCATGCCCACGGGGGAGAGAGGGGAGTGGCTCTTCCTAGCCGGCTCTGAAGAGCCACCCCCCTCTCTCTCTCCCGTGGGCCCTTTCTCCTTCGAGGGCAAGGGAGGGTGAGGTGGAGAAAGGCGGCGAGGGCACAAGCAGCAGCAGCAAGTGGAGTCTCCATCCCCGCAGTCCCCTCCTCCTCCGGTTCAGCCCCAGGAACACGGTGGAGCCCTCCCTCCTCGCCCCCATCCAAGGAAAGAAAGCAGCCCCACACAGCTCGCTTGCCCAGGTCTCGGCTTGCAATGAGAGTCCTGAGGGCAGCAGCAGGGTTTGCGGCAGGATTTGCTTGGCTTTGCCCCACTTTGCCCGGCCTCTTTCGCTTCTTTCTCTCTCTCCCTCTCTCCTTCCAGCGCCCGCCCGCCTGCCTGTCAAAAGGATCCGAATAAGTTCTCCGGATTTCTTTCTTCTCTCCTTGGCTCTCTCTCTCACACACACACACACATTCCCTCCATCCCTCCCACAGCCTTGCATCCTATCCGTGCGTGTGCCTTCGCCTTGCCCCCCCCCAGCAACCAAAGGGCGGTCATGTCACCACACCGTGCGTGTCAAGACGAGTGCCAGGGCCCACCCACTAAAGCCTCATTTTGGCAAAAGAAGCCCCGCAAAGGCGGCAGCTGGAGCGCACGTGCGTGCGCATGGCAGGAGCGCACCATCCGGCTGGTGAGGCCCAAAGATCACCTGGAAGAGGGCCAAAGATCACCTAGGTGCTCCCGATCACCATAATGAGCACCCCTGATGTAGATGCACCCATGTTTTTCACCAGCTATTCACAGTAAAAGTTTGGATGCTGGGTTGCCCTGAATATGTGGCACTGGGAAGTCCAAGAGATGCAGAGCTCAAGTCAAGACGTAGTTTCGCTCTTGCAGAGTGATGATTAAACAGCTGACTGGTTGTTGTTAGATACTGTCACTGTGTGTCTGTTTGCCTTCCAATCCTCTCTCAATGTATGGCAAGTCCATGAATTATAAGGATTTGGGGCAGGGAGGTTAGCAAGGAATACTCAAAGTCGGTTTCCCAGTTCCTTCCTCTATAGCAGTATATTTGTGCAAAATGTTTCTTTTTGTAGAAAAGTCTCAAAATACAATGAAAAAAACTTGCCCCAGTTGACAACTGTCTTAAAAGAAAGTTGAGGTGCCTCTTTTCATTAGTGATTAAAACTGAATTTTCTTTATATTTTCGATGTGCTTTATCAACATTGACCCATTATAAATCCGGTTCCCTAGTATATGAGAGACTCAGAAAAATGAAATGGGAAGGATGATGACTAGAGTGCAGATGGTGGAAAACCCGACTTGTATGTGACAAGACATGGTATATGGGGCACCTTTGCTCCTATAAGGTGGCAATACATGCAGCAAAGAAAGTTTCTTCTCTGACTGAATTACATCTAGCTAAGCTGTTCAGAGTGGTGAAACCAGGTGCCCTCTCCTTCGAACCTATTATTAGAACCTTCAATAGCTTTTAACAACCATTTCACAGATAAAATCTCTTGCATAAGAGCCTACTTAGGGGGGTAAAGGAAGCAGAAGCCAACAACAAAGTGTCCAGCATCTCTGTGAGTGGGATAACACTGGATCAGTTTCAGTTGGTGAGTACTGGTGAGTACTGTTTGGACAAGCTGCTGAGGCAACTAAGGAGGATTACCTGCTTTCTTGATCCTGGTTCCTCTTGACTGGTCACTCAGGGAGAAGATGCAATTTGAACTCAAATACAACAAATTATTAATGCAGCTCTCAGGGAGGGTAATTTTCCATCCTGTTTAAAAGAGGCAGTAGTTAGTCCACTGCTGAAGAAGCCCTTCCTAGATCCTTTCGACTTGAATAAAAACAGACCAGTGTCTAACCAGTGGATGATTTGAGACTATTTTAAACAGTTGATTTTAATGTGAAGATAACTGATTGTAGTGTTTATGTATGTTTATAGTTTATTTTATGTTCCGGCATTGAATGTTTGCCATATATATATATATATATATATATATATATATATATATAGTGCTCCACCAGGGTGAGAAGGGAGGAATATAAATGTTTTAGATAAATAAATAAATAACCTCTTTTTTGAGCAAGGTGATTTAGAAGGCAGTTGCCCTCCAACTCCACACAATCTACATTATTTTGTCTGATTACAGCATAGTGAGCTATTATAATAGCCTAACTATTGAGCCATTAGAATAGCCTAACAATTGATCTTTAGGAGGCAATGTCCTTTAAATAGAACATTAAGAAAGATATGAAATGGAAGTTCAAAATATATGAAAAAACTTGGATTTCTCCCGTATAACTGAGCAAAAGCACCTAACATTGCATAATTACTGTACATAGAATGACAAGCTCTTGGAAGCAGTTTCAACACATATGCTACAACATTCTGCTGCAATTTAGAAGCGTGAGATTAAAATAAATGGCACACTCCTCCTGTTCTGCCCTTTAGGCATATTCTAAAATCTGAAAACACTGTGAAAATAAAGAGGCAAGACGAAGAGCTGTATACCATCAGGGGAACAGTTTGGAAAAGAAATGAATGCAACCAATACTTTTCACCTTTATTTCCAGAATCACTTATAGCATATATTAATGTTTATGAACTCAAAGGAATCATTCAAAATACTTAGACATTTTGTGAAGAGGAAGACTGGAAAACATACAACGTACACAACCTTGTAACAAAATACTATGATGCGTACACAATAGAATCCATTAAGTAAGTTATTTTTATATTATAGTTTTGTTACTATTTAAACTATCGGTTCTATGACTGTTATGGGCAATTAAGTAGACCACAGTGTACAATTCATCTTTGGAAACAAGGCACCATTCCTCAGAAATGGTGGTGAGATGGATAGATGTTAAAGCGATAGATCGTACATTTTATAAGGATATCAGTTGGCATCTGTGCTGTAGATATTAGAAACATAGAGTTACATATTTGCAACTGGTCTTTCGCTAATACGACATATTCACAATTGTGGCACTATTGCCACAATCATGATAATAAAGGAATCTCCAAACCTTTCTAATCAGCAAACAGCCACAATGAGCAATGTGAGTGAGGCTATTATGAGGGATTGTGAAAGGTGTTCTGCTTTTGGTTGTTGCAAATTTGCTGATGGGAGCAGACAGAGCTTCATTCTGCTGCATCCCAATCACAAGCAAAATAGACCTCCTGCTGACTGCTGTTAGGGTAAGTTTGAAGCTGGCTTTTGCAATCATAGCAAAAGCACCTAATTAATGAATATGCAAAATTAGTGAATATGGAGCAGTTTTGAAACTGTAGCTCTTGGCTACAAATCCATAACTGCAATACAAAGTAAAACATAATGAATGGGAGAAAAACCCAGGAAATATTTGAACTACTTTGTGCTTTATGTAACTGAAACGTTTTCAGTTCTGCCAACAATCGTGTGCTGTGGTCAACTCTGCTTCCTGTATAAAGCTGTATGAACCTGATGAAATCTTTTCTGTCTTAACTGGGGTTTGCCAGAGCATTACAGATGGTAATTCATATGGGGTGACTGGTAAGGTAAGCTTGGTGGTGTCCAACTAGGAGACATTACTTAGGAATGTTTTCATAACAAATGTGGAATCATTACCATCAGCCACCATTCTAGTATTGTATAGTCAGGAAAAAGAAAGAACCATCCCTCACTGATTTGGCTGTAAAACTTTCTCTTTCCATATTAAATGGAAAAAGAGGGAAATAACCAAAGAGGAATTTTTTAAAAAATAACCAGCATATGTAGGGAAAAAGTTCGTAAGACTATGGTGCAAAATGAGTTCAGGCTTGAAATAAATAAAAAGAATAAAAAGGGATTATTTGGTTGTCAGTAGAAAAAGGAAATGGTAGGGCCTCTGCATAGAGAAGGTGGTGAAATGCTAACATGAGATAGTGAAAATACAGATTTGATCAACACCTTATTTGCTTCAGTCTTCTCCCAAAAGGAGACTGGTGTCACCCAGAGCAATCTGGACTGTATGGGGTAATAGCGGAAACACACCCCACCCACCCCCCAAAAAATAAAATAGGTAAAGAAGAAGTCCAGGAATACCTGACTAATCTAAAATTCTCCAGAGACAGAAGAACTACAAGAGTATTGAAAGAACTAGCAGAAGTCATTTCAGAACTATTGGCATTAATATTTGAGAATTCTTGGAGAACAGAGGTCTCAGCTGATTGGAGGAGGGCAAATGTCATCCCTATCTTCAAGAAGGGAAAAAAGAAGACCCAAACAAACAATAATAATAATACATATTTCTAACCCACCATCATCTCCCCGAAGTGACTTGGGACAGTTAAGAAATTACAGAGAAGTTCCGCATATAGAGAATATAAACTATCCCTGTCAGCCTGACATCAATATTTATTTATTTATTTATTTATTTTATTTCATGCATTTGTGCCCCGTCCTTCTTACCCCTGAGGGGGATTCAGGGCAGCTTCACAACAGGCACTCGTTCAGTGCCATCCACATTCATAAAAATACATTTAAAACATTTCATTAAAATGTTACATTAATAAGGCTTTTTAAAAAAAAAAATCACACGGGTTTAAAATCCAAGTTCATGTCAGGCAATTGTCATTTATATCATACCAGGAAAGATTGTGGAGAAGATCATTAAGGAGGCAGTCTACAATAACTTATAAGGAATACTGTGATCATACATAGTCAACATGGATTTCTCAAAAACAAAAACAAATCATGTCAGACTAATCTTATCTCTTTTTTTGATAGAGTTACAAGCTTGGTAGATGCAGGAAATGCTGTGGATGCAGCATATCTTGATTTCATTATGGATTTTGACAAGGTCCCCCATGACCTTCTTGTAAACCAATTAGTCAAATGTGGACTAGGCAACACTATTATTAGGTCGATCTGTAATTGGTTAAGCGACTGAACCTAAAGAGTGCCCACTAATGGTTCATCTTCATCTTGGAAAGAAGTGACTACAAAGTTCGGGTTGGGCCCCAGAACTGTCAAAAATCTTTATTAATGCCTTAGATGAGGGTATACTTGGCATCATCTACTAATTTGGTGTCAAGTTTGCAGATGAAACCAAATTAGTAGGGATAGCTAATACCCCAGAGAACAGGATCAGAATTCAAAATGATCGTAAGAGATTAGCGAGCTGGGACAAAACCAACAAAATGAATTTGAACAAGGACAAATGTAAAACACTACACTGAGACAGAAATAATGAAATGCGAGGATACAGAATAGGTGATGTCTGGCTTGACAACAGTACATGTGAAAAAGATATTGGAATCTTTGTGGACAACAAGTTGAACATGAGCCAACAGTGTGATACAGCAACTAAAAGAGGCAATGGGATTTTCGACTGTGGGTCCCCAGGTGTTTTGGCCTACAACTCCCAGAAATCCCAGTCTGTTTACTAGCTATTGGGATATCTGGAAGTTGAAGGCCAAAGCATCTGGGGACCCACAGGATGAAAACCACTGGTCTAATCAAGGGAAAGTAATTGTGCCTCTCTATTCTGCTTTGGTTAGACCTCACCTGGAAAACTGTGTCCAATTCTGGGCACTACAGTTCTTAAAAGATACTGACAAGCTGGAAGGTGTCCAGAGGAGGGTGACTAAAATGATCAAATATCTGGAGACAATGCCCTATGAGGAGCATCTTAAAGACCTGAGTAGAATGTTTAGTCTGCAGATGATGAAGGTAGAGAGGGGACATGATAGCTATGATTAAAAATGGAAACTAGGGCTTGGAGCAATGGGTTCAAATTACAGGAAAGGAAATTCCACCTGAACGTTAGGAAGAACTTCTTGACTGTAAGAGCTGTTCAGCAGGAACTCTTGGCCTGGAGTGTGATGGAAACTCCTTCTTTGGAAGCTTTTAAAGTGTCTGGGTGGCCAACTGTCAAGGGTACTTTGATAGTGTTTTTCCTACATGGTAGGTTGCACTAAATGGCCCATGTCGTCTCTTCCAACTTTATTATTCTTTTCCTGAAGCCAGTGGAACTATTTTATGCATTTCAGTTGGCCATAAAATATTAATTTCTATGGAATTTGTATTTTGTTGTATTTTGCTGAATAAGTTTCCTGAATGTTTCCAAAAAGATATCTGGAAGTCTCTTGGACTTGAAAGCCATTACTCCCGTTTATGAAGATGTCTCCTTCTATTCCCAGGGGAAAGGACAAATTGCCTGAACACACTGGAATCATCTTCAAGCATTACATTTTTCTCTAAGCCTAAAACCCTGGGGTTTGTTTTGAATGATGTCTGAAATGCCCCTAAAACATTTTTTTCCATATGTGCCAGCTATAGGAGCACAGATTAAATTAACAGTTTTCTGAATATACTGTTGCTCATACATACATTAAGCACACAGATTCATCTTTAGGTATGCCAGTAGCTATGAGAAAAGAAGATATTACGTTTACTACTTCCTTTGCACCATAAATACAAAATTGTTTTCTAGCAGTTAGTACTGTCTGGCCCATTAATTGAGGCTGTGATTCCAACTGAGTACAGCTTTTATATTCACCCTTCACTAAATTCTGCAACGTATAAGACTTGATTTCTTTCCCTCAGTCTTTGCTCACACTGAGCAATACTTAGAGAATCTTACAATTGTACCGATGTAGAAAAAATGCTAGTCAGTTAAAATCCAGTAATTTACTATACACTTATGTGCCAAGTTATTCATTCTTGCCACCTCCGTAAGTGGCCAATTTGTTTGCAGGGAGAAGTTCAGACTTCACCCTGATTCTAAAAGCATTCACTTCATGATCAAATAACTTCAAATGTTAATCCTCACTTGTCATATTCTCATGTGCAAGATGTTTATTGCCTAGCCTATGAAATTCCAAGGTATTTCTTTCATACTTGATTTTTTTTGGTATTCCCAAGAATATTTTTTGCGTAAATTGTGCAAATTGCATAGCTAAATTGTGACATTTGCTACAATGTTGCATAGAATTTTAAAAATTTAAAAATGTCTTTCTTTTGGATTAGTCATTAGCCAGCCGCTGTGTTCATGGGTGCATTGGGTAACAGTCCAATGGCTAGTTTTAAGCAAGACACCCTTTCCATAAATTGCAGAGAGACTTCTTCATACCTGTGTTCAATGAGGTGTGAATTGCAATGAAGTCCTACTGCTCTGGTCAACTTTTAATATGTTTACTATTTAATAAGTTTAATATTTTTAGAGATATTTACTATAACTGCCAACTTCTAAGATGTTCAGGGAAGGGCTTTACTATCTCCATCTCCATCACAGCTCTGTTGGGTAAGGACATAGGAAAGTGATTTCTCAGTGGTTGCTCCAAAGTTATGGAATTCCTTCCCATTAAAGCCTTGGTTAGCCCCTTCTGCTCTTCGTCCAGTGGCAGGCAAATACCTTTGTATTTAGACAGGCCACTGGCTTAACTTTATATGGCATTTTATTAAACATTATGTTTTATAATGTTTTGAAAGGTTTTCAAACTGTTTTAATTTAATGGTTTTAGGGGATTACTTTTGAACTTTTGTGTCCAGTAGATTCAATCTGTTCTTTAATATGTTTTAAGTCACCTTGGGTCCCATACGAAGAAAATGACAGTGTATCAATTAAATTATTAAAAATATAATTTTACATGTTTAATGAATGGCCCAGTGATCTCCCACAAAGAACCCCTCTTTTCTCCCAGATGTTTTAGTTATCTCTGTGCAGACATAATTATTTCTGTGTGAAGCGAGATTTATTTATTTATTTATTATCTCTCCTTTCTGCCAGGATGGCATCCAAGGTGGCTCCAAGCATAGATTAAAAGAAATTACAGCAAGATAAATCCAGCAATCATAACTTTTTATTACTAGGATTGCCAGTTCTAGCTGCATTTTGCTTTAATCTCTGTGTATATGCACTCAAAGCACATTTTAAACAATTTCAAAGCATATAAAACCCAACAATAAATATAAAAGTACAGAATCTAGCATTAAAAGAACCTGTCTTCTAACATGGGGCTTAAAATTGCTCATTCATGATTTGTTGGCCTAGAAATAAAGCAAGGTAGACACAAATCCAACTGAGGCCAAATGTCAATCTTCAGCCTTCACTTGAGTGAAACACCTCCTTCCCATGGGCAAACCAAATTATAAACAAATGGAAGTTAACCCAGGGGACATCCATTCAAGTCTTAGTACTCTACAAGAGAGAACCTGGATCACAGGTTAAGGTCAAAGGTAATCTCATTTCCATCCCCACCATGTGATAAGGGGAGGAGGGAGAGTGTGAGGGGCACCATGAGCTGCCCCACACACCTTCCTTTTCGCCGCCGAAAGGGCCATATGACAAGGTTATTAGTTTTCCCTTTGTAACGTCATCTCCAAAGGTGATGAATTCAGCTTTAACTAGTTTGAAAAATAGAGTTACTGGCCATTCAGCTAACCTCAAATACTGTTTTTATGTAAGTAGAATATCTTGGACACAAATAATTCTGACAATATAATAACCATAGTTGTCTTGATAACTGAGGTTTCCTGTTTTCTTCTCTTAAAGCTGAGTCCAGGAAATAAAGCTCCATTTTCTTCTGTAAACAGTCAAAAGAATACTACTGAAGCACCTAAAGACTGGCAGCAGTGAATAACACTATAAGAATAACAAGAGATGTTTTTGACTTTCAAATGTGTACCCAAGGCACCATTGTAAGATTACTCTTTCTGTTTACTCGCATAATGGGACATGAACTTGCATTCAAAATAAACTCTATCTCGATTACACTAAGCTAAGAACTATATGCACTTGAAAGTCTAATATTCATGGACTTGCATGAGAGAATTTGGTTATGTGGTAGATTCTTCATCTTACCTTTCAAGTTGGAGAAATTTTAATGTGGCCAATAGAAGCGATCACAAATGCCTTTTGAAAAACACTTTAATCATTAATATGGAAAATCACATAGCTTACTAAGTGTGATCAAGTTGGGAGCCTCATGCATTTCCCAATAATAGGAAAGCTTTCAACACATTTAGTGTTGTGTCTCCCTTCTGACTGAATTCATGCATATAAGCAGTTCTTTTCTTGCCTCTCATCAATATTACAGATATTCAGTATGTACTTACAAGTATTATTGGAAAGCACTTACATGGAAACTTCACCACATACCTCCTTCCGATCTCTGAGATCTGATATGGATGTTTGTTTGCTGATTCCTTCAAGTGCTGAAGCAAATGGTGGAATGTCTTGGCCACTTTTTACATATATACTAGTCTCTGTGCGTGTGTTTCTACATATACATATACATAATTAAACATGAAAGTATATATATATATATATATATATATATATAGAGAGAGAGAGAGAGAGAGAGAGAGAGAGAGAGAGAGCTGGGGTTCCCACTTCCACAGACAGGCTTCCACTTCTACAGACAACTATGACCCCCAGTGCTGAGGAACCACAAAAGACACTCCCTCCATTGACATTACAGGTTATAGAGAACTCCATGAACATATACAAGAGCTGCCAACAACTGCCAATGTCTTCAACAAACACAATACTGCCCGCCACCCAAGCGAATGCTTTCATTTGGGGACAATTTCATCCTAGATTTTATTTGTTTCCTCCACCACAGACATCTCAGTGTTTCTGACTCTCTCTATTGGTGTAGAATTTGCATGATCATGTCCTCTGCCTCTCCTATAACCTTTTCCTAATTTTTTCTACAGCACACAGCAAACACAGCAGAATTGATCAGCAACTGAACATATTGGAGGGGTTTGGGGGACTGACTCAACATAATGAAAGTTGTTGTTCACCCTGCATCAAGACAGAGCACTGTTATTCTGCAGTGACAATGGACCTGGACCAAATTTGCCACACAGAACCTCCATAACCAACAAAAAAATACTGGAGAGGTTTGGTGGGAATTGAACTTGATTTATAGGTGTTGTAGTTCACCTACAGTACATCCAGAGAGCATTGTGAACCCAAAAGCAATAGATCTGGATCAAGCATGGCAAACATACCTGATACACCCAAATTCGAATACCTAAGAGGTTTGGGAAGAATTGACTTTGATTGTTTGGAAGTTGTAGTTCACCTGCATCCAGAGAAACTGTGACCTCCACCAATGATGGACCTGGATCAAACTTGGCACACAGAACCAACATGACCACATAAATATAATCAAGCAGGTTCTGGAAAATTGACCTTGATTTCTGGGAGTTGTAGTTCAGGTATATTCATAGACACTGTAACCCCCACCAACAATGGACGTGGACCACACTTGGCACACAGAACCTCCCATGGCCAACTGAACATACCGGAGGGGTTTGAGGGGACTGACCCACCATTGTGGGAGTTGTAGTTCATCCTGCAGCCAGAGAGCACAATGAATCCTACTAATTATGTATCTGAAGCAAAATTTGTTGAAATATGTAGGAAGCTGGGAATGATGGAAATAAAATTCCCAACTCCACCTTAAAAGGAAAAAACACAGCGGCAAGCGGAAGAACTTAGGACACTTGAAGTTTCTTGTTGCAAGGTTGACTTCAGTTCTTTAATGTTGTAAAATTCATAAAGTATAGTCCAGTCAGCAAAATATATCCACTACAAGATAAATTCTCTTGCATGGCAGTGCAAAAAACACAAACATAGATACAGGAGGTTTTGTTTGCTCACGCTCCGAGACTCACAGATCCTTCTGCTCCAGTAGTTTGCATCCATGAAGTGGTTCTCCAGAGAAAAACAAAACTACCACAAAACAGTAACAGG